>PVHX01022430.1:0-27679 GCA_004024805.1 Geosciurus inauris | reverse complement strand
AGCAAACCCTGTTGGTTTCCCTACAGCTTTAGCCTTTTCCAGAATGTCATATGAGTGGACAGGATCTATCATATTGATGAAAATTGTTTTTTACACAGAATGTGGGATTATGGGCAATAATTTCCTTATTCTTGTTATCTTGATTATATTTCCTAATTTTTCTGCAATAAACATTACTCTTGCTATTTAGGAAATTAAAGGTCAAAACAAATTGTAAAGGGTATTATAATAAGTAAGGAAATAAAACTAGTAGAGTATATATGAGTAAAATTTTGTCTTAAGATATTTAAATTATAGAATTACTTCACAAAGGAGTTAATTTTGACAGACAACTTAAATGACCTGGGCTCTGGGATTGGTCATACCTAGGAAAAATCACTAACAAGATGTGTGACTTTGGGAGGGATATTCAGTATCTTCTACCCTTAATGTCCTCATTTAAAAAAAAAATTGTTCCAAGATTCAGATGAAACTTGCACATAAGTCACTGGAATTTATTAAATTTAAGCTGTTGAAATTTTTGTATTGTTTTGTTTGGCTATCCTTATATTTATGATGTTATCAGCAGTATCACTGTTGAGCTCTAGAGAGATATGGGAAGAGCATTGTAGGTCAGGGAACAGAATGTGCAAAAGCACAGAGTCACAGAAGTGCCTCCAAGGACAGAGAATGAAAAGTAGGGGCAGGAGAAAAAGGTGGGGATATTACAAAGCCTGGGTCTGAAGAACATGGCCATTCAGTATGAACTCCATCCTTAAGCCTGTGAACAGAAAGTGTTTTGTTTGGCCACATTCATTCATCCCCCACCCCACCCCCATCTCTCTCCTCTCTCTCCCCCCATCTCTCTCTCTCACACACCATACACACACACACACACACACACACGCACACACATTGCCTGTCTTTTAGCTTTAAATTTTATGACAGGTTGGTCATCTTTCCCATACCTTCCTCTCCTCATGCTAGCAAAACGTGTGTGCACGCAAATATGCATGAGCACATGCATTCTGGAGCTTGAACCCAGCTGCTTACACATGGTAGGCAAATGTCTACCACCGAGTTACATTTGCAGCCTTTTCTCTGGTACCGGGGATTGAACTCAGGGGTACTTGAACACTGAGCCACATCCCCAACCCTATTTTGTGTTTTATGTAGAGACAGGGTCTCACTGAGTTGCTTAGTGCCTCACTGTTGCTGAGGCTGGCTTTGAACTTGCGATTCTACTGTCCCAGCCTCCCTACAGGCTTGCGCAACTGCACCCAGCTTTGCAGCCCTTTTTAAAAAAAATTTATTTTGAGGTGGGCATTGTGGTACATGCCTATAATTCTAGCTATTCCAGAGCCTGAGGCAGGAAGATCACAAGTTCGAGGCCAGCCTTAGCAATTCAGGGAAGCCCTAAGCAATTGAGCCAGATTCTGTCTCAAAATAAACAAAAGGGCTGATGATGTGGCTCAGTGGTTAAGCATCCCTGAGTTCAATCCCTGGTACCAAAAACAAAACAAAACACTTACTTTAAGATAGGATCTCACCAAGTTGACAAGGCTGGCCTTGAATTCATGATCCTCTGGCCTCAGCCTCCCAAGTAGCTGGGATTTCAGGTGTGCACCACCTTGCCTGGCTCTAGGGAAGCATTTTATTCATATCTCTATAACTGTACTTACATGACACTGTTATCACTTGTTTACAAACCAGTCTCTCCTTAGACTATAAGCTCCTGTAGACTATGTTCCCTTTGTCACAGCAAGCCTTTGAGGAAGTTCCCATTATGACTTCCACTTTATTGGAAAGAAATGAGGCACTGAAAGGTCAAGTTATATATCCAAAATGACCCTGCTAGAACAAAGATTTGAACCCAAGCAGTCCATCTCTGAACTCAAGGCTCCTGGCTAACACTAAGACACCGGAGTACACAAAGTAGATAGTAAATAAAGATCTAGGTCCTAGCTGGGCACGATGACACACATGTGTCATCAGGAATCACTGGTGGTAAATCAGAGACCTAACCATGTCAGGATGGCTCACCCTGCCTCCACCACACATGCTCTGCATTCTTGGCTCTTACCTACAGTACTGGGTGCAATCCTGACAACATCATCAAGTGGGTAAAATCACTGCTACTTTCAGTTCAGGAAACAGGAGCCCAGAGATCATAACTTGCCAGTAGTTAGAGAGCTAATTAGGTAGCAGGGTAAGAACTCTGCTCCCCTAACAAGTCCAGGCTTCTTTCCCTTCTGTCCTCACTACTTCACAGATATTCCTTCCAGAAAAGGAATAGGTGGAAGGAATGTCCAAAGACATATAATTGGGTTTGAATTATGTTTGAGAAATATCAACAATGTATGTTTATTTTGTCTTGCTCTATATAAAACTGTTTTTAGCAGGAGGCTACCATGTTGGGTAGTCTATCATGACCTCTGAGAATTCACTATGGTCATGACTGTGGCACATGCACAACCTGGGTTATCACAAATCTAGGCTAGTTAGAGGTACCGTCCCTCCCACTTCCCCTTTCCTTTTCATGTAGATAATTATGCAAAGTCAAATGCCTCCCCCCTTTTATTTTTCTTTTCAAATCTCAGCTTTACCCTAGAAATCTCCTTCTCATACATCCATATATGTACTCTTTAATCCTCATCCACTTTTTGTAATTATTATCCAACCACAGGTAAATCTTCCTCCCACTCTCCACATTCTTTCTTCCTTTTATAAACCCTGAAACAGCTCCGTTCTTGTGGATAAGCACAAAAGTAATATTCATAATACACCTAAACAGAGAAAAGATCAGCCATTCACTTTCAACTTTTCTAGACCCAGAGAACCATACCATGTGCTATTCTGGAAGTTGATCAAATGTCCCCTTCAAAACCTTCTCAGGCAGTTCACTTACTTCTTCTAAACTAAGGAGGCTCTGATGTACAGTGGATAATATAGGCATGGGCTGGTTCAAGTCCCAGTTCCACTTAGTAGCTATGTGACTTTGGGCAGGGTTAAATTCATAAAAAGTACTTTCAATGGCATGGTAGGACCTTGCACATACTAGGCAATCCCTCTGCCACTGAGCTATATCCCCAGCCCTTTTATTTTATTTTGAGACAGGATCTTGTCAATTTGCCCAAGCTGGCCTCAAACTTGTGATCTCCTGCCTCAGCCTCCCCAGTAGCTGGGATGACAAATGTGTGCCACTGCACCCATAATTTTAATTTTAATAAATTAAAACATTTACTTATAAATATAATTTTGAAGAACAATCTACCTTCCAGATTGGAAATACCTATTAACTATACAAATGTTATAAAACTATGATAGATCATTTAACGTACCAGAAAATTCTATATATTTTTAAAAATAGGATTAACTTCATAAGCAATTCAGCTATTTCTGTTGCCATCACTACTATGCATCAAGTTTCTCTGAAAAGTACAAATGAGAGAAATGAGAGGTGAAATGCTCTGGAATCTCTTCCATCCTACACAGAGTTTGGCTTTTTTTTTTTTTTTTTTTTTTTGATGCTGTGAACCCAGGGTCTCCCAAGCACTGACTCTACCAGAGATATACCCTCAGTCCCAGGTTGTAGATTTTGCAAACAGAGTTACACAAAACACTGTTTTTATATAAAATACTTTAGGCTTTACCACCTTTACTTGCTAAAGGTAGCGAGTAGTTTGGACCTCAGCTTTCTGAAAATAAATTATTCAGCTGAGGAACTCCAGCCTGCATGGGTAGAGTACAAAAAACAATACAGTTAGACTTACAATAAAGAAGCCAACGCTTATCAGCTGCTTCCTTTTTTATCTCTCCAAAAAAGGAAGCACCATTTTTGCCTTGTTGATCTGGTTCATTTTATTTTGGAATTAATAACAACTACAAGATAATTGTTGGTAAAATTACCTGATTTAGCAATAAATAAATAGAGATTTCACAGTTAAATTTGAATTTCAGATAAACAAGGAAATCATTTTTTTCCCTATAAGTATGTCCTGTAAAATATTTGGAAAAACAAAAAAACTTTCCTTATTTATCTGAAATTCAAGTTCAATTGGCCACCCTGTATTTAATCTGTTCACCTCATTTGTTGGGAGATATATTATTTCTAAACATATTATTGCCTTCTCTTCGTCACTCTTATTCTCTATCTCCCACACACAGAGATTTTCATACTTTGAAGTACTACAAGTGTTTTTAAACAGAATCAGGACACCAATTTGTATATATTTAAAAGTGCTTGAATTCTAGAACTGCCCGTGATTTTGTGTGTGTGTGTGTGTGTGTGTGTGTGTTTGGGATTGAACCCAGGGACATTTACCCCTGAGCAATATCCAAGTCCTTTTTATTTTTTATTTTAATGCAGGATCTTGCTAAATTGCTGAGGGCCTTGCTAAATTGCAATCCTCCTGCCTCAGCCTCCTGAGTCGCAGGATTGTAGGTGTGTGCCAGGCAAGAACTACCAGTAATGACTTATGTTGAAACTCAGGAAGAAATCCATGATCTAATATAATTATGCTTTATCACTTATTTCACTGTGTGCAATTACAGAAATAAGCTCAGGACTGAATTTTTATTTTAATGCATTTATGTTCTCTGGTCTCAGAGTAAATGGAATCTGGTTTCTCAAAACAATTTAATATGAGAAAATACTGCCACCTGGAGATCAGAAGCAGGTACAGCTAAGAGCAACCTCATGGTAATTCTGGACTAAACCTGAGTTGTAGTGATATGTAATATAATCATGCCATTCTACCACTTGCCATCATATAGGCCTAATTTTTCTCATTTATTCATTCACTTAATAAATATTTACTAAGTTTCTAACATGTTTCTAACATTTACTAAGTCTAACATGCTAGACACTATGTTAGACTTCATGAATATAAAGATGCATATGACCTAGTTCCCTCCTTGAATAACAGACTAGTGGTAAAGACAGGTAGATTATCAGATGTCATCCCAGGAACCACTGCCCTTTAAAATTAAAATGCAATTAAAACTGACCCTCGCTTTATATAGCAGAAAACACATCTGTCCGAAGTGTAGGGTAGAAGGTGGTTGGCAATTTTCCTATTCACTGTGGATGCTAAGCTCTTGCTTCATGTGACACAATTCAGGGTAAAGACTGATACAAGGTATATTTTACTGATACACATTTTGTCTTTGTCCACAAATCTCCAAGGATGCAGAGCACAACCTTTTTCCCTTTAGTTCTGTAATAATTCGTCCATGGAACGCTTTGAGCCTGTAGAGGATTTACCTTGACGTTTGAAGTATGAGTAGTGGTGTGTGTGTGTGTGTGTGTGTGTGTGTGTGTGTGTGTGTGTGTGTGTGTGTGGTGTGTTTACAGTAACACTAATAATTACAAATTAAATACACTTTGTTGCTCCTTTAAAAGTCCTCCTCCTACCCATCATTTTAACCAGTTTTTCTTCCTCAGCCCTCCCCCACTTTGCTGTTTCTTAGCAACAACACTCAATCCCCACACTCCAGGGAACAATTCTTCCTGCTTTAGTATACAGAGCAAGTCGACTTTCTCAATCTCATATCCTCAAACTCCTACACATCTGTGTGTGTCCAGCTGTCATATTTATTACAATCCCCACAACAGGTTATCTACCTCAAGTTTTATCCCTTTTCTTGCCTCTGTGTACAGATTTATTTTTCCACTGACAGAAATTATGACAACTTCTTAAAAGGCAGAATGGTAGGAGTATTGATTTTAAACAAACTTCTTTGGGGTGTGTGTGTGTTTCCATTAATGGGGATTGAACCCAGGGCCTCACCTGTGCTAGGCAGGGTCTCTACCACTAGGCTATCCCATAGTCTCAAAACTCACTTGTTACACACAGATATAAACAAAGTATTATGGGGGCCTTCCTTGCTTCCCTTCCTCTCTCCCTTCCCTCCTTCCACTTCCTTTGATACATTATTAGTTAGTCCTTCAGGTGGTTTTTTGGCAGTCTGTTGGTACTCCATGCTAATACTGGTGAAGTTGGTCTAAAATTCTAGAAAAGGAGAGAAAACTGAAGGAAGGGTCATGATGCAGTATAACCCATGATGTCCTTTGTTTTCTTGTTAACAGCCTTCTTCATAAACTGGGGTCTATTACAAGAACTTATAGAAAGAATATTAGAAGGTTGAAACATCTACCTTGGTAATAACCATTCCCTAATCCTATTACTCTTGGCCTTAAAAAGGAAGTGTAAATTTGAAATTGGATTAAAACATGAATTTGTAGAATCATAAACTATCCTAAATGATAAGCTTTAAGAAGAATCAGTCAACAATTTCCTTAAGTTTTATTCCTGCATTAGATCTATTAGCAAGAGAGGCCAATCACTGCTTCCTCAAACATGCCAAGCTTATTAGTACTTCAAGATCTGAACTTCAGGCATAATTGTGTCCAAAGATATTCTTCCCCTAGATCATTCCTTGGTTGAATCATGAGCTTCATTCAAATCTTAACCTGGAAGTTGCCTTTACTTCTCCTTCAGACACCCACTCCTTACAATAACTCCCTCTGACCTTAAACTGTTATTTGAAGGCACTTACCACAAAATGATAGCTTCATTTGCCTACTAATTTATTGTCAATCTCTTTTATCAAGAATAGAGATTTCTGACTATAGGAGTTTTTTGTTGTTGTTGCTGCTGTTACTGGTGATTGAATCCAGGTGTGTCCTACTACTAAGCTACATCCAAACCCTTTTTATTTTTACACAATGTCTCCTTAGGTTGCCCAGGCTGGTACCAAATTTGCTATCCTTCTGCCTCAGCTTCCTGAGTAGCTGAAATTGCAGGTGTGAATCGCCATTTCCAGCACTCTAGGGTTCTGAGAAAAGATATTGATAAGAATGTACCCCAGGGCATTGATTGTAATAACAATAAATGGGATATGAGCTAAATATTCATCACTATAGGAATTCCAAATAATTTGTAGCAAACCTATTTTGATTATATAGGCAAAAAATGAAGTCTATATATATGTATCAATATGGAAAGGTCTAAAAACACAGAATTGGGTGAAAAATATTGAGTTGCAGATCAATTCACAAAATACAATAGCATTCATGTAAAACTTCAACATTCCAAAGTCATTTTATGTATTGTTTATAAACATATAGTAATGCTTTAAATACAGAAACCTAGATTATTAAGATTCATTTTCATTCCTGATCCTAGTTGCCTGTTGGGAGGTGAATAGCGTGGGCACAAGGGCATCCACCTTTGCTGTAATGTTCTATTTCTTTTGTCTAAAACTGTAAAAATTACAAAACGTTGACATCTGTTCATTTTGGACAGTGAGTATATTAGTGTTTGCTCTGTGCTGGGAAACTTAGTGAGACTCTGTCTAAAAAAAAAAAAAGGATGGGGGGCTGGGGATAAAGCTCAGTGTGTAGGGCGTCCTCTGGATTTAATCCTCAGTCTCCCCACAAGTCCTCCCAAAATCAATCATAATTTAAAAATGGAGAGTGGTGGAAGAACAGTCCACATCATAAACCCGGAGACTTGGGTTCATCTTTGCCCTGCCTCTCTGGCATTGACATAGCCTCATTAGCAAACAGCAAACGCAGTGTTTCTTCAAAGTCCCTTCAATTTAAGAGAATCTAAAACTTCCCGCCTCCAACCCCAACACCGGGAAAGCTACCCAGACCAGGGAATAAAAAATGGATTTCTTCTCCCATCCAGGATAGATACTTCTCTCAACACGCAATTCCTTGCACAGGGGAGAAGTACAGGAAGAGAACCGTCTCCGGCTACAGACACCTGGACTGACTACCCTCAGAGATTCCTGTTGGAGGATTATGATACCTACCTCATAAAATTGTAGTGAGTTTTATAGAAAACGCATGTACTAGACATGATAATCCAGATACTAGATCTGGACAGCGCCGCTTCTAATGGTAGTAACAATAATCTCTTTTAGAGTTTCGGCTCAGGGTGGCTGATCACAACCTTGTATTTTCCCGCTGCTCTTCAACCACAGTTGGTTTAGCCTACCGGAGTTGGGGCAACGAATCGCAAACAATCAGGAACTGTTGCTATGGCGACACTTTGCTCCGCCCCCGGGGTTTACACGAATAGCACGCTGGGAATTGTAGTGCGTGGAGGCTGACACTCACCTAAGGGGCGGGGCTGCTTCCGGTAAGGCTACTTTCCTAGCTCCACCGCCACTCTTTATCACGCTCTGCGTCTGGGCCACAGACCCTAAAGTGCAACGCCCAGCCATGGGTCCTCCTTTCCGCGTCTTTCGGAGTCACAGCTGAAGGCAGGGCAGGGGAAGCAATGAGGTGCCGAGGGCGGAGACCGGAGCGACACTGTTGGAGCCGGAAGGGGCGGGGTTCCCGCCTAGGGTACGAAAGCACCGCCTCCTTGTGTCACTTCCGTAAACAAGGGGTGCTGCGCTGTCGCGGGTCTGGGGATGTGACCCGGGATCTCGCTGCAGCTGCGGCAGTGGCGTCCGAGGTTCCCGGATCTTTGCGGGTTGAGGAAAGGGACCCGGACCCTTTACTTCCTCGGGTATGTAATGAAAGCAAGGGAAACCCCGCAACTCCCAACTTTAGGTCCACTCAGGTCACTGCTGCGTTTTGGATGGTGATGGGTCATCGCTTTGGCGAACTGGGAAATGGGAATGGGGTGAAGTCAAGAGGGACTTTCCCTAGTCCTGCTTGGAGGCAGAGTCTGGCACCCGAAAATAGTTTGTAAGCATAAACGGTTTATGCCTTCTCTAAAACGTTCCTTGCTGCTTGGTATACAAGAAGGATTTCGGTGGTTTTGTGACAAATATTACCTTCACTAAACGGATAATTCTCAAGCCTTGGCCCCTTGACACCATGCCTGAGGCCACGGTTTATTTGCGTTACTTTACTTCTTAGGGTTTTTTTTCCCCCTTGATCTTGTGTCGCCAAATGCGTTACATTCTTTTTGGGAGGAGTTGCTGAGGATTGAACCCAGGGGCTTTTTATCACTGAGCTTCGTCCCCAGTCTTATTTATTTTTCATTTTGAGACAGAATCTAGTTAAATTGCTGAGGCTGGCCACGACCTTGTGATCCTCCAACCTCAGCCTCCGGAGTGGCTCCACCATACAAGGCTGTATTATTACTATCTTAAAATTTGAAAACCAGTGTGTTTATGTATATAATAAATGTATGCAGACCCTTGCCTCTTTAGAGAACTGATTCTCCATCGTCTCTGTTCAGTCGTCTTTTACAGTTCTATTTAATTTGCATGTTGAAACAACGCCAAAATGAGTGTTTTGTTACTAAAAATGCTATCCTTTTTATTTTTCCCCCAGTACTGGATATCGAACCAGGAATTTTCTACCACTGAGCTAACCCCCCATCCTTCTTTATTGATTGATCAATTGATTGAGACAAGGTCTCACTAAGTTGCCAAGGCTGGCCTGGAACTTGTGATCCTCCTGTCCCAGCTTATTGAGTAGCTGGAATTACAGGTGTTGGCCAAGGCACCTGGCCTAAAAATGCTTGTTAGAGGAAATATTGTTTGCCAATATCTAAGTGGATTTACAGTTGGCATCTGGAATTAGAGACTGGCCACTGGCACCTTTCCCAGAAAGCCTTTTGTTTTTTGGAAGTATCATAGCTAAACTCGTGATTATCTAGAGTTAATCTGAACTCAGTGTTTGAATTTCCAATGCTAATGGTATTGAGTCCAGACAATAGCAAAAAACAAATGTTTTGAATAAAATATTCAAATAATTATTTTAGGAGTGACAGCCGTGGGTTTGAATCTTTTTGAACAGTCACAGCATGATTAAATACAACACAATATTTTTAAAAAGACCTAATGTTCCTAAGGCAATGTACAGTCTGATGGGTATATAGCTATCTGAATTTCTCATTTTGTGATAGATTAATCAATGTAATTAAGAAAATTAACACTATGCACATAGTGTTTGAATAAAACAAATTAACACTATGCACATACTTATTGAGTAGCTGGAATTACGTTATAGTTGGCCATTTGTTGAATAAAACAAATGTAGTAGCATATTTGGAATATGTGGGTTAAGAAATAAAGTTGGTTGGGATGGGATTGTGGCTCAGTTTTAGAGCACTTACCTAGCATGTGTGTGGCATTGAGTTCGATCCTCAGCACAACATAAAAATAAATAAATAAATAAATAAATTTATTTAGAAAATAGAAATAAAACTGGTTAATACATTAAGTAAGGGGAAAGTACTGAGATAAATATGAAGCCTTACACATATTCCCCATCGAAGAGACATCTGTAACTTCATAGCGTTCATTTTTAAAATATGGGCAAAACCAAACATATGGTTCGTGTTTATACTTGGACATTGGTAGTATATTTAATCATATTCAAAATAGACCAGAAACAAGCTTGATTTTACAGAACTTGACTGGATCATAGAACTAGAATGAATATTACTTCTAGGTAGAAACTGTTTGCCTGGTAGTTGAAATAAGACTTCTAGTTGTTATGTAAAATTCTGATACCTTGAAAATTATACATCTGTCTGAATCTGGTTTGGTTTTCCTAAGAATATATTTCGGAAGGGATACCTAAAGGCCACCTAAAGCTTGCTTCAGGCTGGGATATAATACGAATGACTTGTTTATTGTTGATATATATTGTGCACCTTGTGTATGTGTGTTTCTTGAGGGCAGAACTTTGTCTTATTTAGTGCTGTTTCCCCAATATGCACAACAGTACCTGGCTCATGGAAGAGAATCAGCAGATATTTGTAGGAAAAGCAAATTAAGAAAATGGTAAAAAAAAAAAAAAAAGTCTATCACATGAACTTAAGAGATTTTTATTCTTACTTTTACTAATGACCTGAAATTCTTCATCCTCCTTCAACCAGTGAGGTGGGTCTTCGAATCTCTTTCATCCTTATGTATTATAGCTTATGTATATAATTGCTGTGTTTCCTTACTTAGGTCTTAAGAAGCTGGCCTTGGTGCAATAAGGAACTTAAAACAATGGAAGAGCGGAAAGTGAAGAGGAGAAGTCCAAAGTCTTTTAGTGCCCATTCTACTCAGGTTGTTAATGCCAAAAAAAATGCCATTCCAGTTAGTAAGAGCACAGGGTTTTCAAATCCGGCATCACAGTCAACTTCACAGCGACCAAAGTTAAAAAGGTGAATTCTTCTTTCACATTTTCAGAGTAAAATGCTATTAAATACTGCTATTAAATGCTAGTAAGTGTCTCATGCCTGTAATCCCAGCACTTTCAGAGGCTGAGACAGGAGAATCATGGGTTCAAAGCCAGCCTCAGCAACAGCAAGGTGCTAAGCAACTCAGTGAGACCCTGTCTCTACATAAAACACAAAATGGAGGTGGGGATGTGGCTCAGTGGTTGAGTACCCCTGAGTTCAATCCCTGGTGCAAAAAAAAAAAAAAAAAAATGCTATTAAACCCCTCCTCTTTTTTTTTTGCGGTGGGTTGGGGGGGGTACTGAGGATTGAACCCAGGGCACTCTACCACAAAGCTACCTTCAAGCCCTTTTTATTATTTGAGACAAGGTCTTGTTAAATTGCTGGGGCTGACTTTGAACTTGTGATCCTTCTGACTCAGCCTCTGAAGTAGGTGGGATTACAGGTGTAGGTCTCTGTTCCCTGCCTGAGTCAACTAATTATAAAGCTTTTCCTCTCTTAGTTTGATATTTAAAGCAAGAGTTATAAGGCTTTCCTTTGAATAAATTACCAGAAAGAAAGGGACTTTCCTTGTTTGTTTGTTTTTGTACTATGCATTGAACCTAGGATTCAACATTGAGCTACATTCCCAGGTCCTTTTACTTTTTTTTTTTTTTTTTTTTGTAGTGGAGATTGAACTCAGGGCACTCAACCACTGAGCCACCTCCCCAGCCCTATTTTGTGTTTTTTATGTAGAGACAGGGTCTCACTGAGTTGCTTAGCGCCTCGCCATTGCTGAGGCTGGCTTTGAACTCGCGATTCTCCTGTCTCAGCCTCCCTAAGTGCTGGGATTACAGGCTTGCGCCACCACACCTGGCTCTTTTTACTTTTTATTTTGAGATAGGGTCTTGCTAAGTTGCTTAGGGCCTCACTAAGTTGCTGAGACTGGCCTCAAACATGTAATCCTCCTGATCCTCCTGCCTCAGCCTTTCAAGTTGCTAGGATTTCTGCCATGCCAAACTTTAGAATCAGGTTTTGAATAAAGTTATAATTGGTAGAAAAATAAAGCTAAGAAACTTAAAGGCAAGAATTCCTTTTTCTAAATTCTCTCTCTCTCTCTCTCTCTTTCTCTTTTCAGTACTAGGATTTAACTCAGGGCCTCATATGCAAAGCAAGCACTGAGCTACTTCTTTAGCCCTTTTAATTTTTAAGTTTGATATAGAGTCATGCTAAATTACCCAGACTGACGTTGAACTTGGGATCCCCCTGCCTCAGCCTCTAGAGTAGCTGGGATTGCAGGTGTACACACCATCACAACTTGCCTTTCGCTAACTTCTTAATAGCAGTTTATGGGTATCATTGTCATTTTTTACCTGGTAATTTTATTCCCTTATCTTCTAGAATGCAGGCTTCCTGAGGAGTGAGGCTGTACTAATCATCATTGTGTGCTTGACTATATGTGGGGCTTGGCACATACTGTAATTTCATTGTATGATTTTGCTATTAAATTGTCATAACATAAAGTGAGGCAATGAGACATAATCAGAAGCATTGAAGTAGGAATAGGCAGGTTTTGTTTTACCTTCTGTGTGTTTTCTTTTTTGAGAGTGTTGTAAAACAGTTAATTGATGTGAAACTGTTTCTTGGAAAAAACGTCCAAATTTGAGAAGAGAAAAATATATTTGTTATATTAAAACCTTAACAACTTATAGTGGTTTATCTCAGATTTTAACGTGGATTTTTTTAAAATGCAGATTCTAGCTGGGTGCAGTGAAGGGTTGGGCCTATGGTACAGTGGTAGAGCACCCCTGAGTTCAATCCCAAGTACTGAAATAAAAATAAAAAAAAACACTGAAGCTGGGCGTGGTGGCTCACGCCTGTAATCCCAGCACTTAGGGAGGCTGAGACAGGAGAATCACGAGTTCAAAGCCAGCCTCAGCAATGGCAAGGCGCTAAGCAACTCAGTGAGACCCTGTCTCTACATAAAACACAAAATAGGGCTGGGGATGTGGCTCAGTGGTTGAGTGCCCCTGAGTTCAATCCCCAGTACCAAAAAAAAAAAAAAACAAAAACTGAGTAACACACACACACACACACACACACACACACACACCAAGATCTGTAGTTTATATTGGGTTTTAAAGATGTCACACAACTCCATTTCCCTTTTTGCCTATTGAACCCCTACTTCCTCATTAAGCCTTCACTCTCGTATCACCTTAGGGAAGCCCTCCTGGCGGGCCCTGGGCTGTGTGATCTGCTCTTTGCTCCTGTAAGGCAGTGTGCATAGCACTGTCACTCAAGTATTTGAGAGCCTGGTACATGCCAGGCTGTCATAAGAGAATTAGTCTCGCGGTTCCTAAAAGGCCCTCCTAAGGAAATAGCATTTAAACAGACTTAAAGGATGTGTGGGAGATAGCCTGGGAAGGATGGCAGTAAGCAGAAGATGGGAATGTAGGCAGAGGATTAGCATGTAAGAAGACACAATGTGTTTCTAGAAAACTAAAGAGATTCAGCATAGTTAAAGCAGACAGGAAAAGATAGGATTTCTTTAGAATATGGGACTTAGCCAGGAAGCAGTGCAAAGTTGAAGCATATAAAATTATATGATCTGATATGACTTTTAAGAAATGGACTTGGCTGCCTTATGAGGCAGGAAGGGAAGTCAGAGACCACACACAGGAGGAGGGAGACCAGTTGGTAAGGTGCTGGGGTTACTAGGACAAGAGCTATGATGGCAGCTGGGGATGTAGCTCAGTGGTAGAGCCTTTGCCTAGACACAGGAGGCCCCAGCACCAAGGAGGGAGGGAGGAAGTGAAAGACAGGGGGAGAAGAAGAAAGAAGAAGAGGGCAGGGGAAGCTGGGGATATGGTTCAGTTGGTAGAGTGCTTACCTAAGGACGCACGAGGCCTTGGGTTCAATCGCCAGCACCACACACACACACACACACAAAAGAGGGAGGGGGAGGAGGAGATGAAGAAGGCAGTGGCAAAGGAGAGAACTATAGATATTAGATAATTTATGGGTATAATCAATAGGACTTCAGGATAGTATGTGGGGACCTTATGAAGTTGGAGGAGTCAAGGATTACAAGAAGTTTTTAGCACTCCATCATATGGTGATTATAAATTTAAATGTCTTCCTTTCTCTTTAGACTGGGCACTCCTGGTACATCAGCTACAGAGTAAGGATCCGGTAATCATTTGTGGAATTACTAATAATTCAAGGAACAAATCAGATAAAGTTCGGAAGGGGAAGATGTTTTACTGAGAAATAAAATAATGAAACGTAGGCTAGTAAAAAGATGAATTTTCTTTTCAATATTTTACAGTCCAGAAAAGTAGTGTATCATATAAATGTATTAATCAAACTTTTGGCCAGATGTGGTGGTGCGTACCTGTAATGCCAGCCATTCAAGGCAGAAGAATCACAAGTTTGAGACCAGCCTCTGCAAATTAGCGAGGATATAAGCAACTTATTGAAACCCTGTCTCAAAAAAAAAAAGACTGGGAATGTGGCTCAGTGGATAAACACCACTGGGTTCAATCCCTAGTACCAAAAAAAAAAAAAAAAAAAAAAAAAAAAAAAAAAAAACCCACAACTTTTTATGTGTCTAAGAAATTTTATTTTATGCATTTGTTTGAGATGTTCACAACCTGTTCTCCCCTGATTTTTTTCCTAGTCTATGGCTTGAGGATACTGGTTTTATTTAGTATTGACTTTTTTCTGATTTCTTGTTCTTAAGGGAAACTATTTAATTTGTTAAAAAATTAAGCAAAAACTTGATCTAGAATAGCCTGAAAAGCTGTAACTAGAGTTAATTGCATCATCTCTGCAGAGTGATAAAAGAAAAGACCAAACCTCAGAGTGGAGAAGGCAAAGGTGCTCAGTCAACTCCCATTCAGCACTCTTTCCTCACTGATGTCTCAGATGTTCAGGAGATGGAGCGAGGGCTCCTGAGTCTTTTGAATGATTTCCACTCTGGAAAACTACAAGCATTTGGTAAGCAATAAATATTCCTCTTTACTATTTTTTTCTTTAAGATATTTGTTGTCAACATATATATTGATTTATGCAAGTGTTGACTTTCCCTCACCCACATTTTTGTTAATTGACTCCCTTCTCCCCTTTCTTATGCCCTCTGCTGTCTCCATTTCTTCTCTCCCCAACCAGTTAACCATGTTAACAATTAGATGTATATCTCTGTATATTTTCCCCAGGTTATAATCTGCACATATATAAATGTCTAGACACACAGACATACACACAGATTTTTGTTTCCATTGTTTTACATAGATAGGACTTTATGTATACTTTTCTGTATCTTGTTTTCCTTTACTCAAAAATATTTGATGGAACTCTCTGCATAGCTCTAATTCATTCACCTTTAATTGCTACATAGTATTCTAAGTTATGAATATGCTCATACTTTATTTCAACCGTATTTCAATTGTTTACATTTCTCAGCCACTAAATACAAAGGTGTAGTGAACCTTTTTTTGTGTGTGTGTGGTACTAAGGATTGAACATATGGGCATTTTACCACTGAGCACATTCCCTAGCCATTTTTATTATTTTTTATTTTGAGATAGGGTCTCACTAAGTTTTCCTGGCTGGCCTTGAACTTAGGTTCCTCCTGCCTCAGCCTTCTGAGTAACTGGGATTACAGGTATGCAACACCATGCTTAGCTTCCATAGTGAATGTATTTTTAGATAAATTATTATTCTGGTACTTTTATTTCTTTGCAAAGAATTACCATGAGTGGAATTGTTGGGTAACAGCATATATGTAATTTTAATTTTAATAGAAGTGTCCAGATTGCTTTCTAAAAAAGAAAAAAAGTCCCTACCTTTCTCATTTCTAGCAACAGTTTACAAAAGAACCCTTTTCCTTGAATTCCCACCAGGAATAGTTTTGTATAGTGTCTTTTAATTTTTGCTACTCCATTGGTATCAAGTAAGGTTCTTTAAATTTATTTATTTATTTTAAATTTTTGATACTGAGAATTGAACCCATGGATGCTGAGCTACATCTCTAGTACTGCCCCTACTCTCTCTCTATATATATAGATATCTAGATATAGATGGATGGATGGATGGATGGATGGATGGATGGATGGATGGATGGATAGACAGATAGATAGGTATTTGAGACAGGGTCTAAGTTATTTAGGTTGGCCTCAAACTTGGAATCCTCCTACCTTAGCCTCCTGAGTCACCAATATTTCAACTATGTATCACTGTGCCCAGCTAACCATCTTTAAATTTCTACTGAATTGAATATTCCTGTGTATTTGGTAAGCAATTGGATTGCTCTTTTCAGTATCTTCACTCACTTTTCAGTTTGGTTATTTATCCTGTTGTTGATTGTCAAGAGCAATTTAACTTTATAAAAGTTTTAAATTTTGGGGGGCTGGGTTGTGGCTCAGTGGCAGAGCGCTTGCCTTGCACGTGTGAGGCACTGGGTTCGATCCTCAGCACCACATAAATAAATAAACAAAATATATTGTGTCCAACTATAACTAAAAAATAAAAAAAAAAGTTTTAAATTTTTGCATATTCAACTATGTCTATCTTTTCTTTTATGGTTTTTTGGATCTTTCAGTCTTGGTTATAGTATATTGAGAAGAAGACATTAAAATCACATTACTTAGCACTACCTCCTTGATTTACCTCATCCCAGTATGATGGTATCTGAAGAATACTTTGACTTTCCTATCTCCTTCTTTCTTCACTCCCGTCCTTGAGATATACCCTTTAGATCATTTTTACTTCTTTCCTACCTCCCAGCACATCCTGCCCTGTAGATAACTTTGTATTTTTGGACTGAAGTCTTTTCTTATGTCTGGTACTGTACTGCTATCTGTAAGTATCACCATGAGATTTATATTGCCAGTTGGATTCTTTTTTACTAGGTAATAATTTTTTTTTCTGTACTGACACTTAAAAGACCTTTTTAATCTTAAAAGTTCAGGTATTTATCAACATATGCTTAAGTCTGTGTCTTCTCATCAGTCCTGCCTGGAATTCAGTAAGGCTTTCTTATTTGCTGACTCACCTTTCATCTTGAAGAACATTTTTTCTATTGTTTATTATTTCTCCTCCATCTATTACTTTTTAGCCTTCTGTTGTTTCTGTTGTTTTCAGGTCACCTTGTTCTATCCTCTGAACACTCATCGTTTCCCATGTAGCTTCAGCCACTTTATATTTTTATTCTTACTGTATATATTTCTTTCTCTCTTTCTCTCCCCTTGCGCGCGCGTGCGCACATACACACACATACACACACACACACCTTGAGGTATTTATTCCATTTGTTCTTCTAGGTTACTAATAGTTAAAATAGAAGACAGTTACTGTGAATAAAGGATGATTTTGAAAGAACTGTAACTAATTTTAATACTAGTAGTCCTTAACATACTGTAGTATAGTTAATGTACTAAGAAGTTATAAAGCTCACTACAAGAAACTATAGCATAATTTACATTTATTCATATTGACTCAAGATACGTATTTTAGCTGACCTATAATATACCTGCTTAACACATTTTGGAAAAATAGGAACCTTTTTTGTTTTGGAAAAAATTATGGTATCAAGAGGTTGCAGAGGCTGTACTTATACCGGATAAGATGTGTACTATGCTATATGTATATAAATTCATTCTTGTGGGCAGATGATGTCACTATAGAAGACTCTAGCCCATAAATGATGTAAGACCTATCCTTTACCAAGCAAGTTGCCTTGCACTACTGTGTATATGATTAAAAATATTACATTATGCTGTTCATGCTTCATACATTCTTCATGCTTCATAAATATTTTCTAAAGGAAGAATATATAATTGCATTGAAAAATGATTCATAGTTGAAATTCTGGTAGAATCTTCATTTCACTCATTACAAAAGATTGGGTCAATTGATTCAAACATTCGTTGTCAAATTGGACATAATTAGATGGTGCTGTTGCTTCTGTATATTATATTTCTATTGAATAAAAAATACTTTTTCATTATTTAAGGAAAGATATTGCTTTTTAAAAAAAATCTTTTCTACACATTTTCTTTTAGTGAACAAGATCAATTCTTAGGTTGGTTATTGTTTTCCTGATCAAAACTTTGATTTGTGCTGGGCATGGTGGTGCATGCCTGTAATCACAGCAACTCAGGAAGCTGAGGCAAATTCAAGGACAGCCTTGGCAACTGAGACCCTGTCTCAAAAAATGAAAAGGGCTGAGGATGAAGCTCTGTGTTAGAGTGCCCCAGGATTCAAGTTCAATCCCCAGTATGGTGTAGTGGGGGTTGTTTTTGATTTGTAATTATACATAGAAAATAAAAATCTAATTTACAAAAGAAAGAACATGGATTTCTTTTAGAGCACCCAGAGTTTAAAAGTTGTTCCTCAAGGCTATTAGTTTTAACATTAATCTTTATTAATGTTCCGGAATGTTCCCCAGGAAATGAATGTTCCATAGAACAGATGGAACATGTTCGGGGAATGCAAGAGAAATTAGCTCGCTTGAATTTGGAGCTGTATGGGGAGTTAGAGGAACTTCCTGAGGATAAGAGAAAAACAGCCAGTGATTCCAATCTGGACAGGCTTCTGTCTGATGTAAGTATAGTTCTTTTTATCTATTCTTTAAAAAAATTATGGCAATAAAGTTCACTTTACAAAATTCATCTTTTAAACCACTTCACTGGATTTTAGTATATTCACAGTGTTGTGCAGATGTCATCACTGTCTTAATTCCAAAACATTTAAATTACCCCCCAAAGAAGCCCGTACCTTTCAATTTCCCCCTTCCTCATCCCTTAGAAACCCCCAGTCTACTTTCTGCCTTTATGGATTTGCCTTCTGTGGAACTTTATATAAATGGAATTATACAATATGCCTTAAGGGGATTCTTTGACTTAGTATTTTCAGGTTTCATCCATGTTGTACTTTACTTTTTTAAAGAAATGAATCCCAAGGAAATTATCATACTTACATCTAAGCATGTTTTCTCAGAAAACTGGCAAATCTAAAAAGGAAGTATTTGCTTATTCACATATTATATATGTACAGATATTATATGTTAAAATGTTGTAGACATATATAGAGAGATGATAGTAGTCAAAAGAACTTTACCTAAAATGGTTAATATCCTTTATGTTATTTTTACTCAGGTGGTAGTTACCTATTTTTAAATACAGAACTGTGTTGGGTGTCTATGGTAATTTACTACATTGCCAAGTATATTAGTTTGGTAGGCTACCATAACCAGGTACCACAGACAGGGTGACTTAAGCAGCAGGAATTTATTTTCTCACAGAAAGTTGGAGTTCAGAGTGTTGACAGGGTTGGTTTCTTCTGAAGCCTCTGTCCTTGGTTTCTAGATGGTGATCTTCATGTTTACATGGCATTCTCCCTCTGTGCACACCTGTCAAAATTTCCTCTCCTTTGTAAGGGCTCCGGTAACAGTGGATTAGGGCCTACTCTAAGTCCTCATTTTGATTTAATTACCTCTTAAAGGATCAGTCTCCAAGTACACTCATTCTGAAATATTACGGGTGAAGACTAAAACATGAATTTTAGGAGTAGACACTTTTTAGCCCACAGCACCTTGTAAGATTGTTGGACTGAGAATTGTTAGCTCAGTTTGCCTCTTTACATGCTTTTTGAGACAAACATAAATAAAACTTAAATTCAACATACTTTAGTTTTAAATTTCATATTTACCAATGATAAGAAGGGTCAGCTGCTACTTTTCTCTATCATTTGAATAAGTAACTTCAAGGGAAACTGTTTGCCCATACTTTTAAAATTACAAGCCTCTACTTTCAGGTTTTTTATATTCAGTCTTACAAGCATTTCTTTTTAGCAGTTTGTTTTGTTTTATTCCTCTTAACTCATATAAGCTTAGTTTGCTATGCATGTAGGAAAATAACTACGGTGTGGTAAAAAGAACACTGAATTTGAACCCAAGAAACCTTTGTTTAGTTCACGGTTTATATTTAGATTATACTGTGTAACATTGAACAATTTTGTAAACATTTTTATAATTCAAATTTTTCCTTCTGTAAAATTAGGGGTACTATGATCTGAATATGTCTTCCCAGAAATTATATGTTGAAATTCTTAACCCAAAGATAATGGTAGTGGGAGGTGGCCTTTGGGAGGTAATAAGGTCAAAAATGAAATTAGTGCCCATCTAAAAGAGGCATGAGGGAGACCCCTACCCCTTCTACCTGTGAGTACACAATGAAAGGGTGCCATATTGGAACTAGAAGTGGGAGCTCACCACACACCAGATCTTAATCTTGGACTTCCAGTCGCTAGAACTTTGAGAAATGAATTTCTGATGTTCACAAGCCACCAGTTTATAGTAATTGTTTTTTTTTTTTTTGCTACTAGAGATTGAATCCAGGGTCACTTTACCACTGAGTTACACCCTCAGTGTTTTAATTTTTTATCTTGGGACATGTCTCCCTATGTTGCTTAGGGCCTTGCCGAATTGCTGAGACTGGCCTCACACTTGTAATCCTCCTGCCTGAGATACAGGCATTGGCCACCACATTCGGCAGTTTATGGTATTTTGTTATGGTAGTCCAAACAAACTAAGACAAGAGGTGATAAATTATACTTTATACTGAAAACTGAATGACATGAAATAGTTTTGTAATTCATAAATGTTTTGAAGATTGTGATCATTAAAATGGCAGCTTTTCTTAAACACTGTTATTAAAAATCATTATAATTATGGATGGGTTTAGGAATACTTAACAAAACTCCAGTTTTTATTCTTTAAGTTCAGTTTCTTCTCATTCTTGTTGAATAAATACTAAAGCTACTTTTTAATTAATTTGTAAAAAGGAATTTCCCACATTGGAAATTTCTGAATGTTTTCTTTAAGAAACATTAAATGAAAAAAAAAAAATCCTTAAAAACATATAGCTGACAATGACTTATATTTATCTTATAAAACTTTTGTTTCCTTGTGTTACAGTTGGAAGAATTGAATTCTTCTATGTATCCTTTGTCTACTATCAACAGTGACAAGTCTATAATTTCTAACATTTATAATTTTGTAATTTATAATCCTTATCACCTTTTAGAAAAAAATATTATTTAGATATAGTGAACAAAAACACGTAATATTTACAGGGTCAACCTCTCTTCCCCGTTGGTATCCAAATGGAGTTTTCTCAGTGTTTGGTGTGCTAAAATTTTGTTTCTGCTTTATTCTGCATTGCTTTATATTGTTTTTGAACTTTTTAAAAACCAATTTAATTATTTTTTAAGACATGAGAATTAAGGATTAGGCTAGTTGTCATAGAAATTATTTGAATCTTAGATTCTGACGCTAAGTGTCTATTGGATCTAGAGAAAATATATCATACTTAATTTAATATGATTACCTAGAATATTTTAGGTATATAAAATTGAAAATTAGATATCATCAACTACAGCCTTTGAGAGATGCTTATGTGGCTTATGAACTGACATTTGCACAATTAACTGTGCTAAGTGTATTATAGGAATAGCTCAAAGGAAAACACCAATGCTTACCAATATTCAGGATTTAATATTTTAATCTAGAAAAATTATTTCAGGAACTTTTCAAAATGTTTTTTTGAACATAATGGTAGGCACAATTGTCAGGAACATTAGAGTAATAAGAAATGATGCCAGTTACAGAATGCTTATAGAATATTTAATTTGAGAGGTAAAACATCCCCTTTAAACCAGATAATGACATAGAAAGGATACTGACTATTCATCCAGAGATTTCATCTTTTGATAGTTGATTCCATATTTTGAGATTATAACATTGGGCAAATTGTTTAACATCTCAGAGTTCTCTGTAATATAGGGTAATCGCTAAATGTATACGTGAAAATTTCCAAACTATATGGAATATATACATGTATGTAAATTACTACTTCTGTAACATTACATACTGCTGTTAATTGCTCAATTGTGCAGTAACAATTAAGAAATAAGGAAGTATATACAAATCCAGTAATAATAATTAACATCTAGCTTTTATAAATACTTATTCTTTTCTAAGTATTGTATGAAGGATTTTCTACATATTATCTTACTTGGTCTTACCTTTGGAAGCAGGTTTTAGTCAGCTTTCTCGCTGCTATGACTAAAAATCCCAACCAGAACAACTGTAGAGGAGGAAAAGTTTATTTAGGTGCTTACGGTTTCAGAGGTCTCAATCCATAGACAGCAGACTCCATTCCTCAGAGCTCAAGGTGAGGCTAAATATCATGGTGGAAAAGTGTGGCAGAGGGAAGCCACTCACATGATGATCAGAAAGCAGAAAGAGAGGTCTCCTCTTGCCAGATACAAATATTATATACCCAAAGCCATGTCCCAAGTTCCCACTCTCCAGCCATACCCTACCACCTCAGTTACCACTCAGTTAATCCCTATCAGGGAATTACTTCACTGATTGGGTTAAGACTCTCACAATCCAATCATTTCTCCTCTAAACCTTCTTGCATTGTCTCACACATGAGTTTTTTGAGGACACCTCACATCCAAACTATAACACAAGTGTTGTTATTTCTATTCTCCATTCTGCAGAGAGGAAAATAAATTTTTGAGAAGCCACATAAACTGTGGGGAGAGACTAATATAAGGTATTATTACCAAGAAAGACTTTAAGAAAAGTTTTTGAATTAAATAAGGGACTTTTCTTAAAAGTCATACCTGGTTCTTTTTTTCATTATATTCCTTTTATGCTTTATGTTCTTTCTATGCCCGTGACACCCAAGTATCTCTCTCCTGTCCTCTTATCTGAGTTTTTGGTAAACATTTAGGCTTACTTGTTTTATTACTTTCCTTGATTCAACCTGTGGTGGGATTTGTCTACCACAAACAAGGCAGCCTGGGATAATATAAAGTATAGGTTTTGGAGTGCTTGGTTTAAAATCTTGACAAATAGTATATAACTGAACGAATTCTGACAACCCTAGTTTATGTGGTAAATGTTCTAGTGTAATTAATCTTTCCCCTCCTAATTGCCTTCTCTGTCATCACTGTATCTATTATTCCAATCTCCATGAATATTTAAAAATCCCTTCTCTAACCATAGCTGACACTGTCATGGCACTTTCTGCCTATTGCGCTTGGACATGGACATGAAATCTACTTGCCATTTCTTAACTGCAATTGTCAGGTATCATCAGTCTGCTTTCATTCTTCCTTCATTCTCTGTATGATAACCCAGGTCACCTGATTTATTTATTTATTACCTGATTTCATGACTTTTGGATTTTCTGTTCATACTCTAGAGCTTTGCTGTTTACTATAGTAGCTACTAGCCACATGGCTATTGAGCACATGAGATGTAGCTCCTCTGAATTGCAGTGTTTTATGAGAGTAATAGATACGTCTGGGTGGGGATATAGCTCAGTTGGTAGAGAGCTTGCCTAGTATGCACAAGGCCCTGGGTTTAGTCCCCAATACCACGAAAAAAAAGAAAAGGAAAAAAATAAATAATAAAAAATAGATACATCTTATTTCTAAGATTTGTCATGAAAAAAAGAATGGAAAATATTTCAATTTCTATAATGATTGCATATTAAAATGATTTTTAACAAATATATTATGGTAAAATACATATTTTTAAAACCAATTTTACTTATTCCTTTTAATATGATAGCTAGAAATTAAAAATTTTTTATGTATCTTGCAGCATAGTTTTTGTTTTTGTTTTGTTTTATTTTGTTTTAGGTAGTAGGGCTTGAACTCAGGAGCACTTAACCTCTGTACTACATTCCTAGTCCTTTTTTATTTTTTTTTAATTTCGAGACAGAGTCTTGCTAAGTTGGTAAGGCTGGCCTCAAACTTGTAACCCTCCTGCCTCAGTTGCCTGAGTCTCTGGGATTATAGGCATGAGCTACCATGTTTTGCTTGCAGTATAGTTTTATTGAACGATATTGCTCTAGACTTTAGATAGCACTATTAATAAATCAGTCTTCCTAAACCATCACTTTCTTCTTGCCAATTTTTAAAACCATGTCCAACCTTTTAAAGACTCCCATAATCTGATCACAACCTATATATCCTATTAGGTTTTTCATTCCCATGAAACTGGTTTTTTGAATGTCTTAAAAACACACCATGTTCATTCATTCTGTCCTTCATACCTTTATTCAGATTGTACTTCCTGCCTGGAGTTGCTCTGGCTTCCTCCTTCTCCTTATCAAATCATGCTCAAGCTTACCATTTCCATAAAGCATTTCATTTGTATCTTAACATTCTTCCTTATTTTATTGTCTTTTTTTTTTTTGGCACACATCAAGGCTTATCTTCCAGTTGAACTACAATGCCTTTATGGCTGTGCTTACATCTATATATTTTGCAACCTCTGCCATTCATGTATTGCTAGCATTTTTTTGACCTCAGTGTATCCTTATCATTGTTTGAATTAGGTCTTAGAAAATAGGTAGCAGGTAGTATAGGAGAAAGGAAAATGAGAGGTGATGATTAGAAAGGAAAAGAATAATATATGCAGGAAATAGTATATGCAGATTTCCTGCATGTATTATTCTTTTTTGAAGAATGATTAAGAGGATTATAGAATAGATTTTGAAGCCATGATTATTTTAATTTGAACTCTTACAAAGAAGTTGTTTTCCCAAAGATAATAAAGAGGTATCTTCTCAAATAGTTTTTTTAATCCAGTAAGTCATCATATTTGACTCTAATTAGCTCCTGAATCATAAAAATGATTATCACTGCATTAAAAAATAAGTCTATCCACTGTTGGAACCTGGAACATCATCTTTAGTAGTGACTGACTAGGCATAGACATAGGGTAATTCCCTGCATTTAAAAATCATCTTTCCACATCCAAGTGTCCCAATAGCAACACAGCAGCTTTCCCTTAAGCATATTTCTTTTCTTTCCTTCTTTTAATACTTATGCCTCTTAGTTCCTGGGTGTAATTTACTGAAATTTAAAAGAAGTACATATTATAAAATGAAAATCTTCTTAACTGATGAATTCAGACAAAAACTCCATTTGGCGGATGCACAAGATGTTCCAAATACTTCTACCAGCTAAACTGAAATGTACTTTGCTTTCTTGGGATTTGCAGAGCAGTGGCATTCTTTAATTTTCCAGCTGAATCCAGTAGCAGCATTCTTTAATTTTCCAGCTGAATCCAGAATCATCTTCCACAACAGGAATTCAAGTAATTAAAGTGCAAGTGCAATGATTGTTTCCACATACAGCTTTTAGTAAATGTGCTTGCTGTAATTCACTGTAACTGGAGGTCTAGGCCTTGATGAAGGCTTAATCAGGAAGTGCAATGCAGAGGTTGTACTGCTGTGCTTGATACTGTTGCCTTATGGGGTTATACTTGAAATGCATTTGTGCTAAATGTTCTTGATACAGCTAAGGGATTTATTCTTCCTGAGCTCATTAAACTTATTCCAGTGTTGATCGTAAGTTGATGGTGCACAGGCTTCTTGTGGCAGCCCAGCTTCAGTTTACACTAGACAATCAGTACACACGCAGGTGTGTTTTCCAATGGCCAGTGACAACAAAAATGTTAAATAAGTATTTGTGAGATTTGCTATTTTTAATAAAATGATTGTTTTAAAAATGTGTCTGTTGTCTGTTTGGAAGATTGTATAGTTTTCAATCTATAAATATAAGAGTTCAATCCTCAAAAGTAAACTGTATTTATAAAATGTGAGATTCTGTAACTTGTAAATTTTGTACCTTTTACACATTTTGTACCTTTTACACATTTAAATACTGTGCAATGAAAGAGTATGGGCTTTAAAGTTACTCAGACCATGATTTGGATCCCCATTCAGCCCCTTAGTTTGTGCACATGAACATTTACTCAGGTTGAGTTTAATTTTTGTTTTAGATTTAGAAAATGAGGTTAGTATCCAACTGATAGTGGTTGCATGAAGTGTAATTGAAAACATGCATAAAAGAATGCTCAGCATAGTAGCTGATAATCAGTAAAGCACAGCAAACATTAGCTTCATTACCTTTGTTTTTTTGTGTTACCAGGGATGGAACCCGGGGGCACTTAACCACTGAGCGATATCCCCAGCCTTTTTTTTTTTTTTTTTAATTTTGAGACAGGGTCTTGCTAAGTTGCTAAAGCTGGCTTTGAAACAATAATCCTCTTGCTCAGCCTCCCAAGCTGCTGGGTTTGCACATGTATGCCACTGCACCCAGCTCATTATCTTTTAATAGCAACTTTATTGAAATAATTTATGTCATAAAACTTACTCTTTTTTAAAAAGTATGAAGTTTAGCTGAGAGCAGTGCCACATGCTTGTTATCTCAACAACAGAAAGCTGAGCAGAAGGTTCTCACATTTGATGCCAACCTTGACAACTTAGCAAGGCCTTGTCTCAAAATAAAGAATAAAAAGGGCTAGGGATATAGCTCAGTGGTAGAGTGTCCCTTAGTTCAATTCCTAGTACTGTGTGTGTGTGCATGTACACACATACACCCCATATATGTATTTTTTAAATTCATATATTTATCTAAATGTGATAAGTACACAATTCTATGCATCTACTAAAACCACTGAATTATACACATGTTCCATGAATTTTATTATATATAATTCAGTGGTTTTTAGTAGATGCATAGAGTTATATACCCATTACTATCATCTAATTCTTTTTTTTTTCCCTTGCCATGTTGGGGGTTGAACTGGCACATGTTAGGCAAATGCTCTACCACTGATACATCCCTAGCTCCAAGATCTAATTCTAGAACATTTCATCACCCCAAATATAATCCCGTTAGCAGTTACTGGTCAACTCCTAATCACTTCAAACCATGGCGACCACTACTTTACTCTCTGTCTCTGTGTATTTTCCTTTTAGACATTTTATATACAAGGAATCATATGGTATGAAGTCTCTTGTTGCTGGCTTCTTTCACTTAACATGCTTTCAAGGTTTCAAGGTTCATCCAGGTTTCTCATTTCTTTTGATGGCTGAGTAGTATTCCATTGTATATATATACCACATTTTGTTTATTCATAGCTCAGTTACCTCTGTCTTGTAAAAGATGCTCATTATTGTGCTTCATTGTTTCCAGGCCACAGAAGTAAGTACCTAATAGGGACTGGGAAAGGTGGAGATGCATTGAATGATTTCTTAAAAGTTGGTGGTTTTAGTTTATTTCTTTTTTGTTACTGAGGATTGAACCCAGGGACATTTTACCACTGTTACATCACAGCCCTTCTAGTTTTTATTTTGAGACAGGATCTTGCTAAATTGGTGAGGCTGGCCCTGAACTTGAGATTCTCCTCCATCAGCCTCCCAAGTCGTGGGAGTGTACCACTGCCCAATTGGGTTTTAATAATTTTTGACAGTCTAAATTCAAAGAATTTTGATCCATATTTATTTATTTATTTGCAGTAGGGTACTTGGGGTTGAAGCCAGGACCCCAAGTATGCCAGACAAGTGCTCTACCACACAGCTATTCCCTTAAGCCCACCCCCCCTTTTTTTGAGACACTGTCTAGCTAAACCAGTTCCCCAGGCTGACCTTAAACTTGTGTTCCTATGGTATCAGTCTCCCCAGTAACTG
>PVHX01022429.1:0-27758 GCA_004024805.1 Geosciurus inauris | reverse complement strand
CATGCACAAAACTCAACTCAAAGTGGATCAAAGACCTAGAAATAAGACCAGAGACCCTGTGTCTAATTGAGGAGAAAGTAGGCCCAAATCTCCATCACGTTGGATTAGGCCTCAAATTCCTTAACAAGACTCCTATAGCACAAGAAATAAAAGCAAGAATCAATAAATGGGATGGACTTAAACTAAAAAGCTTCTTCTCGGCAAAAGAAACTATCAAGGAGGTGAACAGAGAGCCTACATTCTGGGAGCAAATTTTTGCCACACGCACATCAGATAGAGCACTGATCTCCAGGATATATAAAGAACTCAAAAAACTTAACACCAAAAAAACAAACAACCCAATCAATAAATGGGCTAAGGAGCTGAATAGTAACCTCTCAGAAGAAGATATACAATCAATAAATATATATATGAAGAAATGTTCATCATCTCTAGCCATTAGAGAAATGCAAATCAAAACTACGCTCAGATTTCATCTCACCCCAGTCAGAATGGCAGCTATCCAAAATACCAGCAACAATAAGTGCTGGCGAGGATGCGATTAAAAAGGTATACTCAAACATTGCTGGTGGGACTGCAAATTGGTGCAACCAATCTGGAAAGCAGTATGGAGATTTGTTAAAAAACTTGGAATGGAGCCACCATTTCATCCAGCTATCCCACTCCTTGGCCTATACCCTAAAGATTTAAAAACAGCGCACTACAATACAGCAGTCACCTTAATGTTTATAGCAGCACAATTCACAATTGCAAAACTGTGGAAGCAACTCAGATGCCCTTCAATAGATGAATGGATAAAGAAACTGCGGTACATATACACAATGGAATATTATTCAGCAATAAAAGAAAATAAAGTTATGACATTTGCAGGCAAATGGATGGAACTGGGGAACATTATGCTTAGTGAAGTAAGCCAGTCCCAAAAAACCAAATGTCGAATGTTCTCTCTGATTAGTGGATGAGGATACATAAGGGGGGTGGGAATGGGAAACATAGGAGAAATGCAGGAACTCTGGATGCGGCACGGGGGAGGTGGGAGGAAGGAAAGGGAAATGGGTATAGTAATGATGGTTGATTGAGATGGTCATCACTACCCTAGGTGCATGTACGAAGACACAAATGGTGTGACTCTATCTGGTTTTGAACCATAGAAATGGAAAAACTGAGCTCTGTTTATATACTATGACTTGAAATGCATTTAAATGAAATAATTAAATTTAAAAAAATAAATAAATAAAAATTTAAAAAAGGGGCTGGGTTGTAGTTCAGTGATAGAGCGCTTGCCTAGCATGTGTGAGGCACTAGGTTCAGTCCTTAGCACCACGTAAAAATATACAAATATAAGCATTGTGTCCACCATCAACTGAAATAAATAAATAAGTAAATAAATAAATAAATATAAAAAGAGAAAACTCAATTATAAGATAATAAACCCTTTAGTAAATTTATAAAATTAGGTGAATTAGAGGCTTAAAATTTTACTTCCTCTATCATATTTTTGCTTGGTTGCTGAGATTCTTCTCAGATTAGCCCACAGCCACACATCCCTACATGAGAGACCATGGCAGTGTGGGAAGACAGATTTTTTTCTGATTTCTCTTTAAGGGAGAGAGAAAAATGGTCTTTTATTTCTCAAGCACTTATTTTGGTGGTCATAAATTTTAATTAATCTTCTCAGAGATAAAATACTAGAGATCATTTAATATTGATAATATAAAATTTTGATAATACTCAAAACTTCCAAGAACTTCAGAAGGTTCACACTTAAAAACTGAGAAACTCAGAGTCACATATGAAAGTGGCAGTAATTTCTGAAATAAAAATATGAAAAGAGAAAGAAAAGAACATTTATAATTTGAATCAGGGAATCTTTACAGCATACTCAGAAACCAAAAAACAACAAAAACATGCAAACATTTTTCTTCCTATTACTGCAGCTTAGAGTGACTGAAAACAGGGTTGATGTGTAGGTAGGGAGTTGATTAACTCCAGAGATACCCTTTCTAAACAGTGCTCTGGAAAGATTAGTGCTGTCCATGAATGGACATGCATCTCTCTGGGCTGAAATGTGATATCTCCCTGCAAAAACTCCACCTGTCTCCTTTCAAACAGTGGGATCTCAGAGTCAGTCCGCTGGCTCATGGCAACCGGAAAAACAGAACAAGCATTAAAAGAGCTCCAGAGAATTGCTCGTATAAATGGAAAGAAAGAGGTTGCAGAAAGTCTGACTTCTGAGGTAAGGGAAACCTGGTTAACACTTCTTTTATCACACTTCTCTCCACCATCAACATGAAAAACAATGAGTAAAATTATTGGTATACATAGCCAAGAAATGTCAGAAGTCAGGACAGACTTGCATTCAGTTATTATTATTACTACTACTCTTTGTGTATACCCAATTTTTGTGGATTTGCAAAATTATTTTAATATTATACTGAGAATTTAGAATGAATTGACCAGGGGCAGGTTCACAGGTATTTCACAGGTATTCATCATACTAGTCATTGAAGTAAATGAAGAGTCACAAATGTGTCCATGTTCTTTCTTTCTTATTCTCTGCAGTCAGGATCTATTATTATCATTCTTCTGACAGCACATCCCTGCTGATGGGTTGGTCTATAACATATTAAAAGGGCTGCTTTTCTGACATCTTCCAGATGAAGTAATATTTGAATTATCCAGGCCTCCCATGTACCTGAATTGATTCAGATACTGAATCATATGGGCTGAAATCTCAGCAAATTGATTCCAAAACAGTATTTTAATTTATTTACTGTTTATAACCACCATCAATATTTTCTAGATGGAAAAGTCTGATCAAAATAAAGCACATCATGGGCATTTTGTTTCTTTAGTGTTTTCTACTCCCACGTCTGTAATAAGTTAGGCTTTTTTTATGCATCCAATCAATTTTGGTTCCCTTGATAGAACCAAATGTGAATGGTTGATTGATTATAATCATGACACCCATTTGGTGGAAGAAAATGATGAAGAGGATTAATAGTATATAGCATTTGAATGGGAAACTGATCTAATATGATGTATTAGACATGTAAGACTCAAGTATGCTTGAGATGTGATGGCTGAGACCACAGGGAGACTGAATAAAAAGCTAGATATGAACATTCCAGTTCTTGATTACACTACAATGTTTTGAATTTTAAAAGTGGCACACATAATTACTTAGCTAAAAATGTTTACAAATATTGAATCTATAAAATTAGTATATTAATATTTCTTGAATATATAAAATCAAATCATTGTGCATATAAAATGAACAAAAATGTAGAATATATAAAAATCTCCAGTAGTATAATAGAAAAAGTTAATTAAAATATTCCCAGTGGTTCACCAGGGAGAAGATTCACCACCATGGGACTACAAATTACTTTATGTAATTAATGTAATGAGAGTTTCTTAAGGAGAATTTAATAGTGGTTTTATGATAATCATGGTTCAGTTGTGAACATCATCTAGCTAATTAGGGCTCTGTCAAAAGGGTACAATGATGTTCCTAACAAGCAATAAATAATCTTAACAATTGTTAGACCTATCAGAAAAGGTTTTCCACACATTTTGTATCACTTGGAAAGCAGTTTGATAAAATATGTGATATAAATTTAAATGTTCATTTAAATATTGATTTTTTTCAGTGATTTAAATCACTTTTTGGATTGTTAGCTGCTTTAAATTTCATGCATGCCAGTATGGTTTTATGATACAATCATTCTTTCTTTGGTTCCACAGTAGAGTGGTGGCAGCACAGGGGAGTAAAAGGAAAATTTTTAGAAATAAAAGACCTTTTCCTGACTCTAAATATCTTGCTTTTTGCTCCCCACCCCCGTGTGTGAAGATTTTGATATCCAAAATGAAGGAAGAATTGGATACCACGAGAGAAGCTTTCAGAATGAAAGATATCATGTTTAATCCTGCAGTATTCAAGACAGTGTTTTTCATGTGCATTTTAGGGTAAGTGCTTTGCTTTTTCATCTTTCAACATACATTCAACAGTTTGAGCATCATGCTGAGCAATTTGGAGAATGCCTACTTTAAGTGTGCAAAGCATCCCTCCTTTAATGAAAACAACAGATACAGAAATACAAAGAGTATTAGGAAATGATAAAGCAACCCATATAGAATCAAGTTTTGGAAGTGGGCCTATGGGATAGTTATGATTCCTAGAAACTAGAGAAATAGAAAGATCAGAATGAAAAGGCAGATGGCAGTACAACTCAACAAAGTTCTACTAAATGAGAGGAAAGAGAAAACTGGTTTTCACATGAATTGATCCATCCAAGGTACTATAGTCCTAAGGTTAATAATGCAATATTTTGAATTACATAGACACAAATTCCATTTCAAGTTTTGCCAAAGGCTGATTAGGAACCCTATCCCTCTTGGGTGTGCAGTTGTTTTAAATATACATTTTTTATTACATTGTATAGTTACATGAGAAAACTTGGGTAAAGTGATGCCTGGAAGTGATTGATGCATTTTTCATAAAGCAATAAAGGTTAAAATTGATAACTTGATCATATGATATGTATGACTAGCCCAAATCTGAAGCTGAGCAAAATGAGATCAAGAGAAGTTACATGACTTCCCTAAAGACATACCAACTGTTGTGAACACTTGTGCTGGATCTGGCAGCCTATGGACTGAGCCCATGATTTTGTATATGAGGACTATCATTAAAAATGGCTATGTGTTTCTCAACACTTATTGTAAATATACACATAAGTATGAAAAAATATCCCTGCATGGCTCTTTTAGATCTCCTAGTACCTAAATAAAGTAAACAGGTCAAAATGGCCTGGATCAACATGATATTATTCCAAATGGTTAAAAACTGAAATGTGAAAATTATTTTAAACCTTTTACAAAATGTACCAACTTTTCTAGTGCTGTTTAAAAACAATTATGGTCTCCTAAAAACTATAGGCAATTGGAGAGATAGTTACATCTTATCTTTGTAGTAGCCAAAAAGTATATATTAGATTGAAACAATTAATACAGAGATTATTTTAAGTTATCTTTTTGTCCTCATGCTCTGGGAAAAACTCTTGCCTCATTTTTTTGGTTGTTCATTTAGATGAATGGATGTACATTAGGTACAAGTCAATGTGTTAAGACTCAAAGAGAGAAATCTATCTCTTACCCAGGAAAAGTGTATAAATGGATATAGGAAACCAAACTCTGAAATATATTAGAATAATAAAAATCATATTCTTATAGAAATAAATTTAATACGAAGCATAAAATTATATAGACATGTATATAGACATCGCTTATATATATTATTCTGTTTTACTGATTTTAATGAACTGCAGTGATTTTACTTTTTTGCTTCATTATAATTATACATAATGGTTGGATTCATTTTGACATAATTATACATGCATGGAGTTTAATTTACTGCAATTTAACTAGCAATTTCAAATAAAAAGTCACTAATATTTTCTTCAAAATTACAGAAAACTTATTTTTATGTCATGTTAGTTTTTTCAAATTCCAAAAATGTTGTAAATCAACCCTATTTTTTAAGAGATACAAAAATCTAGATAAACATAATTTCTTCTATGAAATTATGAAATAAGTCATTTTTTCTTTCTCTTTGGAACTCAAATATTTTAAGTTTTTATTTTGGATCTTGAAATACTCATATCCAGAACTTAGACCAATTATAGTAGTAGACCAAATGAATTTTGTTTTTGGTAAATTTAGTTATTTAACCCCTAGCTCAATTCATTGAGATTTTGTTGCATTACTCATTTTTTTCAAATTTTTCTAAACAAATTCCATTGCATTATAAATCCTTCCATTACATTGCATACTTAAAATATTTTAATCATGTTTGGAAGAAATACAGATTTTAAACACACATGTGTGTGTGAGCACACACACACACACACACAAATGTGTGTTTATTTCTGAGTACATTGAATGCCTCTGTGATTTCTCTCGCAGGTTTTCAGCAACATTCAGCTTCTATGGCCTCATGCTGGATGTTGAGGATTTGGGGAAAAACATATTCCTGACCCAGTTCCTACTAGGAATGACAGACTTGCCCAGCAAATTTCTTTCCTATTTTATATTAAGGAAGGTTAATCGTCGCCCTTCGAGCAGTTTTTCACTCATTATGCTTGGAGGTTCTATTCTGATCACTATATTTGTGTCTAAAGGTGAGATTTTTCATTCATTAGGAATGCATGTCTTTAAACAAGCAATTTCCAAATAAAAAACAGAATTCACATTGACTAATGCCAAGGAGAGCACTGGAGTCTAGTTAAAATCTAGGTGCTTTGAGGGTCTTATATTGCTTAATAAATAGAAGTCCACTTTTATGGCTTCCTTGAAACAGAAGCTATTATACCAACTTTTACCAGGCACTGTATATTACTGATGAAATAAAGTCATGCCTGGGAATCCTGACAGTAGAAATACATGCCTGGCCCTATAGCATCATGTAATTTGTGCTAATTACAAGTTGTTAGTTCTAAAGTCACTCTAGATGGCATCCAAATTTAGTTACTACAGGTAAGTAGGAGTTTACCCCATGAAGAAATCAGGTAACTCAGCACTTTGGGAGGCTGAGACAGGAGAATCGTGAGAGCCAGCCTCAGCAACGGTGAGGCGCTAAGCAACTCAGTGACAGCTTGTTTCTAAATAAAACACAAAATAGGGCTAGGGATGTGTTTCAGTGGTAGAGTACCTCTGAGTTCAATTCCTGGTACCAAAAAAAAAAAAAAAAGAAAGAAAGAAAGAAAGAAAGAAAGAAATCAGGTACAATAGGAAGGGAGTACAGATACAGGTCGTGGTGGAGAAATACAGAGAACAGGAAGAGAAAATATGTGTGAAAGGTATTTTAGAAACATCCTGGTCATTGTATTATTAGATTATAAATTTTGAGGAGGTAGGAGATAGGTAAGGACTAGGTTCAAGAATATATCATTTATCTTTAGTTAATAATACACAATTGAAGTTCTTCATCAATCAAAACTTCAGGTTTCTATTTGGACAATGTCAATATGGCTGCATTTCAATGTATTTATAGAAAGAATGTAAAGCTAGAGTCACAGGCTATGGTTAGTCTTATTATATGGGAGGCAATTAAAGACTGAAGAAGGGTGGATAGGATATTCCTATATCCTTAGGAACAGAAAACAGACTATGCAGTCAAGACATATTCTGGAAATAAATCCCCAAATCTTGGGAATTCACTGGAAATAAAGGATGAGAAAAAATCAGTCTGTCAAGATGATTTTCATGTTTCTGACAAAGGTACCTAGTGAAACTGCATTTTAAAAATGGTGGGAAGGGGCGTAGTTTAGCAAAAATTAGGCATTGGAGTTTATCATTGTTAACATGCTTTGTAGCAGCAATTTCAGTAAGTGGTTGTCATGCAAAACAATATAAACAGAGAAAGGAAATTATTTTTTTATGTTCAAGGCTGTGTGGGATATAGATTTGTGTTCTAAGCATGGCACATTTATACCCATAAGTAAATACTGAGTATATTGTCTTATTTCTGTTCTCATTGCTATTTCTATACATTGAACTCCATTGACTATCATGCAGAGGAAACTCTCACCCCACCACTCCCAGCTCTAGTTCTTTTCTTTTCTTTTTTTAATTTTTTTTAGTTGTAGATGGACACAATACCTTTATTTTATTTACTTACTTTTATGTGGTGCTGAGGATCCAACCCAATGGCTCATGCATGCCAGGCAAGTGCTGTACCACTGAACCACAACCTCAGCCCCTCAAGTTATTTTCTAACTAGTCCTGCCAGTGCCCTCTCTGCAGTGCAGGCCGAGTGTCTGAATTATCTCCAGATTCTGCCATGTCCCTTTTAGCTTCTCCTTAGCCAGTCTCTTCTTTATGTGGATGTTCTGTAACACTGCTAGCTAGTGTTGTATATTCTTAGTTTACACTTTAAAAAGCTGTGGGTATGTGTAATTTTCTTTCTCAGAGACCTTCCAGATGTCTTTCCACCTTAGCTCACAAAGTCCTGCTTACTCTCTGGTCTCGGCTTTTCATGTAACTTCCTCAAGAAGCCTTTCTCAGCTCAGTTTTGAGTTGAGTGTTTTTCTTGTGTTCCCACACGTTTTGAACCACACCTTTGACTGTCATGTACCATCACCTCTATACCCCTCCCCCACTTGAAATATAAACTCCTTTGGGACTGGGCTTTTATCCTATTAAATGACATTACAAGAATCTACTGTTTTTCTTGTAGACATTATGAATAAATGACCTAATTAAGGGTGTGTATGTATATACGTATATAGTCTTAATAAGTAACCAGTTACTGTAGATGTCATCTGAGTTAAGTCACTGCAGATAAGTGAGGGTTTACTTGGTGAAGAAAGACAGAAAATGTGCACCAGAGAGTGTAAGAAGAGTTAATATGAAGTCCACTCTTTTAACAAAATTTTAAGTGCACAATAACTTATTGCAAACTTTGGGAACCACCCTGTTCAGCAGGTCTTTAGGACTGTTTCTGCAATCTGATAACAAAGGAACAACTCCCTGTACCCACCTCCCCATTCCCTAGCAGCCATCATTCTTTTGTTGACTTCTCTACTTGGAACAATTTTTGATTCCTAATATATGAGGAATCACACAAAATGTGTGTTTCTTTACTGATTCATTTCACCTAGCATAATGTCTTCCAAGTCTATCCACAGTGACCCAAAGGGACAATTTCCTTTTTTAAATTTTAAGGCTGAATAACATTTCATTGTATTCATATATCATTTTTTTTTTCATTTAGTCATCTGTCTGTAGATATTTGGGTTGTTTCTATATTATGGCTGTTGTAAATAATGCTGCAATGGACATAGGAATACAAGGTTTTATTTCTATACAAGGTTTTATTTCTATTTATTTGAATGTATCCTCATATATGAGATTACTAGATCTGATGACACTTCTATGTTTATAGAATCTGTACAATGTTTTCCATAGCTACAGTGTCATTTCACATTCCTGTCAACAGAGGACAGAAGTTCCTTTTTCTCAATATTCTCACCAAAATTATCTTTTGTGTTTTGAGAATTGCCATCTTAATTGGCGGGAGGCAATATCTCATTGGGGTTTTGATTTGCAGTTCACTCATAACCAGTAATACTAATCATGTCTGCATATACCTGTTGATCATTCGTATGTCTCCTTTGGAGATATGTCTATTGAAATCCTTTGCCTATTTTTAAAAGAAGTTACTTGGATTTTTTTTTTTTTGGTAATTTAGGTTTTAGGAGTTCCTTATGTATTTTGAAAATTAACTCAGATATATGATTCGTAGATATTATCTTCTGTTCTGTAGGTTGCCTTTTCACTCTGTTGGATTTTCCTTTGTTGTGCAGAAGTTTTTCTTTTTAACATGAGAGGCTTTACCTCATGTTTTCTTCCAGCACTTTTACAGTTTCAGGTTTAAGTCTTTAATCCAGTTTAGTTGGTTTTTGTATATAATGTGAGAGAACATGATCTCTGCAATTTCTCTTTTTAAGCTGTCTTACTATCCGTTTTCCTGCTGATTTGTTCAATGAAAGCCAAGGCCAAAGTATTCTTCCACAGTTCTTTAAAGCAAAGTATGATACCAGATAATTGCCTAGTGGTAAATATTTATGATATATTTGTAAAACAAATGAATGAAAAAGTAAATAAATGTTGACACAACTCAATATTTTTCCCCAAATATTGTTCACAGAGATGCATGTTCTGCGCCTCACTCTCTTCCTGTTGGGGAAATCATTTGTTTCATTCATTTTCTCCATATTTTTAGTCTTTTCCAATGAACTCTCACCAACAGTACTGAGGTAAGAAAAGAAATTGCAAGCATTCCATCTTGAGAATCTTTGTTTAATACTGCTGGAAACTTCTAGAAAATTTAAATGAGTAAATAAAATTAATTTGAAAAGTTACTTCAGTGAATTTTGAGAAGAGAATAGTTGACAGACTACCCTTAGCACATGTTTTATCAAATCAAATTATTCTGCAAGCTTTTCCCAACTCTCCCCACATTACCATATATCTAAAACTCCTAGCCATGTAAAGATTTCAGAATAGAGTCCATGATTGTCTTCCCACCATACCTGAGCCTATTTCATAACTTCTTTGGTGGCTCAAAGAACATCTTTGTGCAAATTAGAAAAAGGTTCACCTTTCTAAAGTCATTATCATCTGCAATAACAATATACTGCATAGTAACAAATGGACAAAAGTAAGACACTGGAACTGGTATTTCACACAACTGTATCTGTGGACCTGTGTCTGCCATGAATAGAACTTCCTGTTCGAGACTGCCTTTCCCATACAGACTCTTAACCATTATGCTCATTTGCTAAGCCTAATACTGATTTCAGTTTTACTCATTAGTGTGTTCTCAATCCTTGAAGGAAAATACTTCCTAAATTATTTACTTTGGGGGTGGTGGGTACCAGAGATTGAACTCAGGGGAAATTGGCCACTGAGCCACATCCTTAGCCTTATTTTGCATTTTATTTAGAGAAAAGGGATCACTGAGTTGCTTAGCACCTCTCTGTTGCTGAGGGTGGCTTTGAATTTGCACTCCACCTGCTTCAGCCTCTTGAGCGGCTGGTATTATAGGTGTGCACTACTGTGCCTGCCTTCTTAAATTATTTCTATCCTTAATATAGAACCTTGAATAATATAATCAAGGTTCTTTAATATAGAACTTTTAATAATATATTCATAATCTAATATATTTAAAATACAATACCAGGATTTCAGACAATATGGCAAAGAAAACATGGAAAATAACTATTTCAATTATTTCTTTGGAAATCATATTTTAAAAACTCTGCTTGTTTAATTATTTATTTATTTTGCTGCAGATCTTTGGTTTAATTTTTCTATTAATGCCACACTATTAATGCCATGGAAGACTCTTTTATTACAGTTAATGAATACTACATGCTTTTTGAAAATGCTTTATTATCAATTACCATTTCATGCTTTTCTATCCATCTGAAAAAAAATCATCTGCAGAAATGTGTTCTTATATATCTTAGGGGATTCTATTTTCTTAGAACAGAAGACATTCCATGTTTCTCCTTTTCTGTAGAGGACTTATTGAAATTCCTAGCCTGATATATACTATTAATCAACAGACAGAATATGATGACAAGCATAAATCATGAGGTTTGCACAAAAAATAAATTTTGAAACAGCTTATTTTGGTATGATTTAACATACAAAAATCTGTACATATTTAACACATTTGACTTTATGAATTTGGGTATAACTATACTTCCATACAATGATGATTATCATAAAGGCCACAAACATATCCATCACATCTCAATTTTTCCTTCTGCCTTTTGTTATCATTATTATTACATCTGGCAAGAACATGTAACATAAGTATCCAATACAGTATTTTTAGCTATAGGCAGTGTGCTATAAAGTAGATGTGTAGAACTGAGTTATCTTATGTGATTGAAACCTTGTACCCTTTAGCCACCATCTTATCACCCACCTTTGTGTGCTCCTGAGTGACCTGATGATCTTGTCCCATTTTATTTATCTTTTCAAGACTCAGTTTCATTATAACTTTATAAAATAAAGCACATAAAATATGCCACTTATCAGAATACAGATTTTTGTGGATATCATAAGAAAATACATATGAAATGGCTACTTTATCCAGTTTTCTATAGAGAAATAATATGCTAATATAACTTTAACTATCTGTTGTTGAAATCATTGGGAAAATTCCATTATTTTCTAAAATCTTATTTTCTACAATAAGTTGTCTCTTAAAATTATCTATTTTTATAAGAAAAAATTCCCATCAGTCAAATATTACAAAACACCTAATGTTTATTTCCAATATTCATATAGAAACTTACAAAAAACATTTACATATATTATTAAGGGTGGCTGGGTTTAGTTGAGAAAGAAAAAAAAGAAGAGAAAGAAAGAAAGGAAATAGAAAAAGAGAAAGAGAAAGAATACTGAACAATCAAGTAAATTTAAATTTCAGATAGATAATATATTCTTGAGTACAAGTGAACACATCAGTAAGTAGATATTTCCTGATTCTTGCTTATAGTAAAACATTATTGTTATTTTTTGAAATTCAAATTCAACTTATCTTGTTTTTTTAACCAGGTAACCCCAATTTTGCACTACATAACCTTTGAATTAGTGCATGTCTTCTTCATTTTATAGATGAGAGATCTCCAAATCACCTATAAGTTGTATTCTGCATAAAACACAGAAAGTAACTTTAAATTCCTTACAGAGTGCCAGAAAAAATAAATCAGTTATGTCTAAAATGGAAAAAATGCTTTATAAGGGTCAGTTGGCAACAATTTAGTAAGTGCACACAGCACCCACGGTGTTGCCAGCAGAGAAAACCCACTTTGGCTCTGGATGGTCTTAGTAAGCTGCATTGAGAAATGGTGCGCATGAGCTAGAATTTGAAGAAAGGACTGCACTCACAGAGTCAAACTTTTTTAGGCAATGCTTTCTCTTTTTGAAGGTCAACGATACAGGGCATTCTCTTTTTCAATGGCAGAGCGGCAGCAATGGTTTCTGCTTTAGTACTTTCAACTAGGGTATATTTTGTCCATCTTCCGGCTATCCTCTATGGGACCCTTCCCATAGCAGTGTCAGGGTTCGTCTACTTTCTGCCAGAGACCTTTAATCTTCCATTTATTGACACCATCAAGGACATGGAGAAAAGGTAAGCTCTTTTGTAGTCCTTTGTATGAAAGAAAGCTTGACTGTATAATTATGACATGATTTGACAGGATATTGTAGACTGCTATGCATTCCAATGCACAAGACTAAAGAATAGGACATGCCACTTAGTTTTGCTAATTTCCTGTGTGGTGATACATGAAGACATTTTATAAGCTGTATACCTGTGATTTGCACTTACAAATATTTTATGTTTACTTTACAAATATGTAATATTTATTATATATGTAGATGCAATATTATTTAATATTTTTATATAATTTTATTATTTACAAAGTGCTTTTATAAACATCAGGTCATGTAATCTTTGATTTAAAATTTATTGTTCCTCAACAAATATTTTCAGTGAATAGTGTGTACAGCTTCTGAAAATTTGTTTTTTTTTCTGTTATGTTTGATAACATGTATTTAAATGCAACTTTTGAGAAAAATAAATAAAAATAAAAATTAAAATAAAATAAAATAAAATAAAATTTATTGTTCCTATACTACATGTGAGAAAACTGAAGATTTCACAGGAATAAATAAAACTTCATAGGCAAAGCCTATACTCATGTCAGTGGTAGCACTTGACAGAGTCCATATAAACAACTCCATTTCAAAATAAACAATAAATTGGGGGTGAAGATTTATACTGGTATTACCACTTAAAAATAATTTTCTATTACCACTTAAATAATTCATAACCTTGAACTCACAAAGATACATAGTTTATTGCTTCTTAGTTCCCCCAAATGAAAACCTTAAGTTTCCAATCTCAAACTTTGATAGTCCAGATCCAGATATACGGTTAGAAAGGTTTATATACAACAAATGTAAGCAGGACATGAATTCAGCTACATACCTTGCTAAAATTCACATTTTATCTATTTTTTGCCAATGCAAATATCCCAAGTTTTTCCTTAAGATAAAATAGATAGCATCCAAAGATAGTCTATGAGTAGCAAGTATGTTATCATCTCTAAATTATCAATATGTTTTCAGAAAAGTTTATTTCTTGTTCTGTTTAGAACACTGATAAAAGATACATATATTTCTTTCCCAGCCTCTGTCCTAACATTTTAAGTCCTGTGGCTAACCTAAGAAGGCTCTTGTAACTTCACCATTGGAAAGTAGTTTGATTTTGTCTAATTAAAACTAGAAAGAACCCTACTTTACCAAAACACTCTAAAGAAGCTGGTGTCCCAAGCAGCACTTTAGGGAAATGCTGAGATAACGGCTAAAGTTTGTTAAGGGGAGAACTGTCTGCAGCCACAGTCGCTGCAGTGGTCTCAGCTTTTAGTTTTCACATGAAGATGGAATCAGTGCTACAAGTTCTCTCATATCTAATTTCATGGAATAGGTGATCTTTATTAAGTGCAAATAATATTTCTCTGGTATGCTGAAGATAAAATAGCATAGAATCAGAATAAAGAGCCCTTGGATTTTAATTCCAAACCTGCTTTTAAGTGTGCAAAACTGGGTAGATTACCTGAGGTCTCACAGCCTCGTATTGGTCATCTTTAAAACGATCATGCTAATTTAGTGCTCCTCGCTCAAGAGGATGTTGAGAAGTAACAACACATATGTAAGAGAGGCATAAACTGCACTGCAGTACAAACCAAAATTTATTTTTTGTTTCTGCCATTTGCATTGTGACCACTCATCTGTTTTTATTTTGCTTCTTTGATTACAGGTACAAGTTAGGAAACAAGAACACCCAAACAAAGCAAAGAAAAGAGCTCTTGGCAACCACCGAGTGCTGAGGAGGCAAAACATGTCCACAGGGTGGTAGAGATTCATGTATTTTCACATAATCCTAAACAATGTTTTGATTGTTTTGTTCCTTTCTGTAATGGTGGCCTTTGATGAACATTCATTAACATAGTTATTAAATAAATGAATCACAAAAATAATCCCTCAGTGAACAACTCACATGATCAGGTTACTCACATTAAAAAATGGAAAATAAATTAGTGCAATAAAAAGTTTGTCTTAGGATTAAATAGAAAGGGATCAGCTTAACATTAGACATTGAAGACAAAATGTTTAAGAAAAATTTTGATTTAAAATCCATAGTTTTCATTACATATATATATGTGTGTATGTATATATACACACACAGATATGTACACATGCATATATATGTGTATATATAAAGTTGAAAAAACTAATGAGAGTAACGATAGAAATGTTATTGAATATGATGAATAACAATCATTTAGATAAATCAGGTGCTGCTATGAGTAATTAAAGCATGTCTCTTAAAAACACACATACAATAAGTCTAGCATTTCAGTTTTCAGACACAAAATGGAACTACAATAAGATCACAGTTGAGCAATATCATAGTAATCATTAAGTGAGCTATTCTTCCCATTTTGGTAGTGAACAATGGATCAACTTGGGAGTCACATCAGTGAGCAACCAGATAGAAAATCACAGCATCGTTCCTATCTGAGGTTTCTAAATAAAGACTGGGTTGGAAAAACCAGATTATAAAGCTTATGTTTTTCCACATTCCAGAAAGGCCTGGGTATGTTACTTCCTTCATGAGTTATTGTTGCCAGTCCATGTGGACAATAAACTTGCCTGAATTAGCTACACCTGGCCTAAGACACGAAACAAATGATAAACATGGACATTAGAAGCAGAAGTGATATCAAAGCAAATGTTCTGCTGAGTTCAGGAGGTACAAAGAAAGATCAGAGGCTGTTTTGTCCCTCAAGACATAGCAAATTTACACCTATAAACCATTTCCTGTTGTCAACAAGTTCTCAGCAATAAGGCTAGTGATTCCCATTTATTTAAAATATGAAAGAATCTGGAGAAAGAGCATACTATGCATTAGTTAATATGTGGGAGTAACTGTTTACAAATCCATTCTATAAATATACTATTCTTGAGATTTACTCATATTATTATGTATATTAATAGCTTATTCTTTAAAATTGCTGAATAGTAATTTATTGTGTGAATATACCACAACTTGATGTACATTTGAATTGTTTCCAGGGTTCAGCTCTTAAGAATAAAGGCAATATAAACATTATCATAAAATTAGTTTTGGGACCTACACATTATTCTTTCTTGGATATATACTTAGTAATAGAATATTTAATTCTTGTAATAAATTTATGTTTTGCTTTATTAGAAACTATCAATTTTTTCAAGTGGTTTTAATAAATATGTACATACACTCATAAGATATTGTTGGCAAATTTATTGTGCTTCAGCCACCAAATAGTACATTAAGATGGAAGTACTGATACTAGAAACAGTAAATAGTGGAGTGTCAAGATGCTCTCAAGGTATAGTATAAACAGGAGGACTTGTGTCAGAAGATTTCCTTGTATGCTTTACTATGGTTTGAATGTTTATCATACCATAGTAGACCAATGTTGACTCATGAGTTCTACTCTGTTGAAATTGAACACAGGTGGAAATTTAATTATCATTTTAAAAGAGATGGGACATTTAAGAGATGACACACACTTGAGTGGGATTAATGGCATTAGGGTGAGTTTAGCCTCCTTTTCTTTTTGACCTTCTCTATTCTGTCATGTGATAACACATCAAGAAAGCCCTCTCTAGAGGCTGGCATCTTGATATTGGATCTCCCAGTCTCCAGAATTTTGAGCCAGTACATTTCTGTGTTTAAATAACCCTGCTTGTTATATTCTATTAAGGCAGCACCAGCAGTCTAAGACATGGTCCAGTTTCTATGTTTACAAATCACTCAAGGAAAGATTTAGTACAAGGTAAAATTGTACATAATGTCCTGCTTCTAAACAAGATTAGGCTCCAAAAGAAAGGGTCAGTTGAATTGCTATATTTAAGAAGTAAGCTTAACTCTATAGTAACTTAAGCAAGGGACCACTGAATAGCTGATCAGATCTGCCCTACCTATGATAGTCTATCTGACATAGAAGCTGCAAGGGGAGTTACTTTTGATTATGCTTACAGTAGGGCACTATCACCTGGTTCTTTTACTTGCTAAAATGATGAAATGGTTAAAGATATAAAAGGATTGCATTTTTAGGCATTTGAAGGTAGGGTTACCACTTTCTCTTATTTCCTCAGTATATCGTAATTGCTTTCAGTTTAGTATTTTGATCATGGTATATGTAATACACTGAATTGTGTCTTCTCTAAACTTACATGTTGAGGCCCTAGTGCTCAGTATCTGGAATGCTACAGTGTTTGGAGACAGAGTCTTTGAAAGTTAATTACATTAAGTTGAGAGCTGGGATGTAGCTTAGTGGTTGGCTATGTGCTAAAATATACAAGGCTCTGGATTTGATCCCTTGCACCATTAAAAGATAAAAAGTTAAAATAAAAGATGAATAATTTTTTTTAAAAAAATTGAATTAAGATAAGAGAAGAACTAAAACTATCCTTATTTGCCGATGACAGAATTCTATATTTAAAAGATCCCAAAACTCCACCAGAAAGCTTCTACAACTCATAAACAAATTCAGCAAAGTAGCAGAATATAAAATTAACACCAATAAATCAATTGTGTTCCTATACATCAGTGATGAATTAACTCAAAGAGAAATTAGAAATTCTATCCCATTCAAAATAGTCTCAAAAACAAAACAACAAAAACAACCTCCCCTAAAAAATTCTTGGGAATCCATTTAACAAAAGAGGTGAAAAACCTCTATAATGAAAATTACAGAACACTAAAGAAAGAAATTGAAGAAGACCTTAGAAGATGGAAAGATCATTTATGTTGTTGGATAGGAAGGATTAATAATATCAAAATGGCCATACTACCAAAAGTGCTATACAGATTTAGTGTGACTCCTATTAAAATTCAAGTGATGTTCTTCATAGAAATATATAAAACAGTCATGAAATTAATTTGGAAAAATAAAGGGCTCAGAATAGCCAAAGCAATTCTTAGCAAAAAATGTGAATCTCAATACCAAAACTTAAATTATGCTGTAGAACTATCGTAACAAAAACAGCATGGTATTGACATCAAAACAGACATGAAGACTAATGGAACAGAATAGAAGATACAGAGACAAACCCACATATATAGAGTTATTTAATACTAGACAAAAAGCCCCATAAACATACATTGGATAAAAATATCCTCTTCAATAAATAGTGCTGGAAATCCATATGTAGCAAAATGAAATTAAACCCCTATCTCTTACCCTGATCAAAACTCACCTCAAAGTGAATCAAGAACCTAGGAATTAGACCAGAGACCCTGTGCCTACTAGAAGAAAATGTAGGCTTGACTCTCCATCATATCAGCTTAGGAACTGACTTCCTCAACAAGATTTCTGAAGTGCAGAAAGTAAAATCAAGAATAAATAAATGGAATGGTATCAAACTACAAAGCTTCTTCACAGTAAAGGAAATGATCAAGAATATGAATAGAGAGCCTACAGAGTGGGAGAAAATATTTGCCACCTGTACCTCAGATACAGCATTAATTCCCAGGATATACAAAGAACTGAAAAATCTTAACACACACACACACACACATACACACACACACAACCCAATCAGCAAATGGCAAAGGGACTGAGCAGGTATTTCACAGAAGAAGAAATATAATTAGTCAAAAAATATATGACAAAATGTTCAACATTTTTAGCATTTGAAGAAATGCAAATTAAAACTACACTGAGATTCCATCTCACTCCAGTCAGACTGGCAATTATCAAGAACGCAAGTAACATTAAATGTTGGCAAGGATGTGGAGAAAAGGCTGTAAAAACTGCAAATTGTTGCAACCACTCTGGAAAGCAGTATAAAGATTCCCCAGAAAACTGGGAATGGAATCATTTGATCCAGTTATCCCACTCCTCTGTATAGACTTAAAGCACTTAATATCAGCACACTATAGTGACACAGCCAGATCAATGTTTATAGCAGCTCAATTCATAATAGCAAAGCTATGGCCCAACATAGGTGCCTTTCAACAGATGAATGGATAAAGAAATTGTGGTATATATACACAATGGAATATTACTCAACCATAAAGAAGAATGAAATTATGGCATTTGCTGGAGACTATCATGCTACGTGAAACAAGCCAGTCCCAAAACACCAAAGGCTGAATGTTTTCTCTAATATGTGGATGCTAACACATAATGGGGGAAGGGGAGAATAGTATTTCACTGGATTAGACAAAAGAGAATGAAGGAAGGGAGATGGGAAAGGAATAGGAAGGACAGTAGAATGAATCAGACATAACTGTCCTATGTTCATATATGAATACATGACCAGTGAAGCTCCACATCATGTACAACCACCAGAATGAATCCTTATTAGAATAAGTTACACTCCATGTATGTATAATATGTCAAAATACAATTTACTGTCAAGCATATCTAAAAAGAAAAATAATAAAATAAATTTTAAAAAGTGAGACATTTGACATGTGCCCTAATACAATATCTTTGGAATATAAAATGACATTAGGATTTAGAAAGAGACACCAGGAATGTGTATACACAGAAGGAAAATTATGTGAGGACACACCTAAAAGACAAACCCAAGAAAAGCATTAAGCAAAATCAAACCTGACAATGCTTGGATTTTAAGATTCCAGCCACCACAATTATAAGAAAATAAATTTTTATAATTTAAGTCACCCAGTTTATATTTTGTTATGACAAGTCTGATAAACTAGTACAGTGAAGGAGATTTCAGTTCACCTTCCACTCAAGCTGTGAAAATTGTCACGATCAAAATGGAGTTGCTTACATCAGCTTTAATGATCAATAAGTAAATAAAGCCAGGAGGTTGTATAAGAAGGGTTTTCATACTTAATTGCCTGATAATTGTTATCTCAAAGGATTGCCAGAGTGATCACTTTACACAGAAGCCAGCACAATATTGCACAAAAAATACTCTGTTAGATTACCTGACCAGCAATTGTCTGTCCAACCTTCACCTGGTGCTCCTCTGCTATTAATAATTGTGGCTAAGGGTTATTGTTTCAAAATATTTAATGTAATTCTCTTCCTTTTCCCTTTCAAATCTTCCCCTTGCCTAAATCTCTTTGAACATCTTCATATATTACTATAGCTCAAATAATATTATAATTAGCTGCAATTCTCAAATGAAAGTAATTCTTTGGAGAATGTCTGATGGTTATTTGGGTGGACAGAACCTATGCTGGTGTAGTGCCAACTACTTCTGAGACTCTTGAGATTATAAACTTGGGTCTGGAATTAAATATATCCATGGATCACTGAGTTTACTGAGCCAGACTTGAGCTAGCAATACTAATCCCAAACATTAACCCATGAAAAATATACACCTTTTTTTAACATAAAGGTTTTCAGAAAGATGCTTGTAGCATTTTTATTCCTGATTGTCCAAACCCGTACCAAATCAATGTCCATTGAATGTTAATGAATATCATGAATGTATGTACAACATCACATTGGAAAGCTACTCAGCGATAAAAAACGATAAAAACAACTGCACATAATACACAGTGATGTGGAAAAATGGCAATACGTAGAGAGGAGGAAAAGAAGCCTAATAAAAAAGAAGGCATACCAAATGGCTTCATTTATATGATGTTCAAGAACAAAAGTAAGCTTGAGGATTAAAATTATGTCAATGGTTGACAAGGGGAAAGAAAGTGATGGATTTACAGCAGGTACACAAGAAAACTTTCTAGGATGATTGAGGTCAAGATTCAAATCTGTATTATTTTAATTAGCCTTGTAAGGAAAGGGCTCCCAAATTCTTTCCCCATACCATGGAGACACTATTCTATTCCGAACATTCAGGAGACACAGGAGAAATTTTGCTAAACCAGGCCCAGGAAAAACACTTGTGATGTTTCTCCCAAACTAAGGGATTTGAGTGAAATTTTGCATCCTGAAGTTTGAGTCACTCCTTTGTCACAGTCTGACTCTGCGTTTATAATGAAGTCCATCTGGATCATACCTCCTTGGGAAGGGCAGACATGACACACAACCTGCTCAACTATGTTACTGTGGGTTCTTTCCCCAGAGTAGCAATTCCATGGCACATAAAATGTGTCTCTATGAGGTTGAGGGAAAGTTATTAGAGCACCTTGGTCAACGATGAAACATCAGTTATGAATAATGTGTCTTCTCAAGATTATTTGTAATGAGCTCTTTGTCATGAGTATGTATAGCATTACTATGATTTAAAAATTAGTAAGTGCCAAATACTTTGAATCAATGTTCAAACATACACACTTCCTACAACCACAGAGTTATTATTCCCTTTCTCTGACATTGGTTAAAAAAAGTTCATTTCCCAATATAATATTTCCTAAAATTCTCTACAAAACTCCAGATAAATTGCTGCTATGAATTGCTAAATTTTCATGTGATTTGAAAATAATAGAAGGCCTGTATTTTCTAAGAAATAAAATTTCTCTCTGACTGTGGATAGTTGTACTAGATACAAGAATTTCTGCAATGTACCTCAAGGCACCGAGAACCATTCTCTTAGAAATATCAGGTTAGTGTTAATGCTTCTAAAATTGCCATCAGATGTACTCTTCAATTTCACTTGGATTTGCAAAGAAAACGAGATGGAAGAGTACACAATTCCTGCACCTATTGATAACATGGTCATGTTCTTAAATCATTGAGAAGATACTTATATTTGATTTTTAAAAGTCCATTGACTGGGTTTCCTGAAATATGGCAGAAATATAGCTGATGCTCCAATAAACTAAGATATAATCTCTTTGAATAAATTCTTGTTTTATACTCAGTGGACTTAAATGTTTCCTCTTGATAGCCTGAGTCCTCAGGGCCCATTTACCTCAATCAAAATTCTAATCCTTACCCTACCCTTTAAACTCCAAAGGGCATACCAGCTTCCCTTAACCCACATACATACATTTGACTTTTTCTTTATTGGAAAAAATTAAGGAAAACTCCTTCCTTCATATCATCCTTAATCTTCAACATCAACCTCTCTATTTGTGTTCTTGATTTTAACATTTCTTAAAGGTTTTCACAATGTTTACTATGTCTCTCTGTCCCAATTGGTGTATTTTTCATCATACACACATGCACGCATACATCTTGAACTTGGATCCTTGGATGCTGTTTTGAATTTTTTGATAGTTTTCACCAATTGTTTTCTAGTTCTGAAAGGCACACCAAACATACAGTCCAAACTATTCATGAGCTTCAACACCTGAGGCACTGCTGCAAGCAACTGTTGCCAGAGTCTCCTCAACACCTCACAGATCACTTTGATTAGGACAGTTCCAAGTTACATCAACTCAACCGACACGATTAGTGTTCCTAAACTGAATTTCCCACCTGTCCTCCAAGCTTGCTTCTTTCGTCTTCCCAGCTCAATGAATGGTATCTTCATCCACCACCTACCATGTGGCAAAGAGGTCCTCTCTGACTTCCTTACTCTTCCTCATGGAGCTGATGATCCAATTTTGCTGATTTTGTCTTCCTTTTTTCATCTGAGATTTCTAATATTCCACTGGTGGGAAACAAGATCACTATATGTATTCTCAGAAAGAACCTAGCTTAAATATTCTTTTACCATTTAGCAATTACATTTAATATTGTTTTTCTGTATTTCCTATCCATAAAGTAAGATCCTCCATGGCAGAAAAAACATTTTATTCATCAATTTTTTGAAGCACCACCCTATCAAAAATTTGTGGCTTTGTAAATAATTAATAAATGTTTCCTAAAGGGAAATGAACAGATTTCTTTTTATGTTTCAATACCATGTATGTATTATATAAATATATTAAATAAATTCATCATTATTATATATCAATTATATTTTGTAATATATCAAATATGAAACATAACAATCAACTACACAATTTATTACATAATATAATCCATTATATTTTGTAATATAGTTAACAGATTTTTAATATACAGAATTGATTAAATTAAATATATATGAAAATACTGTTCTATTGGCAATTGATATTAAAATGCTAAATCTTGCTGCCAAGCTACAGTGAATTTGATCTGTACATGAAACACTAAACAATTTTTTTCCATAGCATTATAAGCATCTTTTACCTTTCTTTCCAAAAACTGCCAACTTTAAACTGAGGAATAAAGATGGCAACTAATGTTGAGCATTAAAAGTACAAAGGGTATAAAAGACTGGTGTCCAAGATGGTTGCTTGGGAAGACCACAGCTCTGAGTACAACCCAGGAAATAAACGTTTCAATCCTTAAATTTTGTAATTGAAATATTAGATAGAAAGAGGAATAAAATTGTAGAAAATCTGTAAAGAGAGAAAGAACATTTTAAGAATACATTATTGTTGCCTTTAAAAATATCTTGAATATCATTTTTTCATGTATGAACCATACCTAGAATAAAATAGGTATCACAAAAGACAAAGATCGAATTATATCATACTAGTTTTACACCAAAATTTACAATCCAAAAGAAATGAGACAGACAGTTATTTGTAGTGAAGAACATGATTTTTGTGAAGAACAGAAATTATCTCTGGTATTTACAGTTCCAAGATAAAATCATCCTGTGCTCCATCTTGTCTTCAAACCCCTGGAACCACTGATCTGTCTTCTATCCCTATAGTTTTGCTATGATTTATTTTTTAACTGTGACATTTGCAATACATTATCATATTATATTAGTATCTATTTCCTTATTACTTTATTCCCCTTCTAGAAACCATGTTTAATGACAGAAGGGGTTTCATCTGTGTTGTACACTTCTGTCTGTCCAGTGTCTAGAAGAATAACAGACAAAGGGCAGCCAAATAAATACTTGTAGAAGCTTGCAAATTAGAACCATAAGCAATATTTTGAAGTAATATCACAATTTCACAAATAAAGAAATAAACAGACTACCTAATATCACATAGCTATTGAATGCTGTAGCAAAGTTGAGCATGATCCCGTGACTTAAAACAAGATACCATTAACTATTATGAAATTTTGCTTTCTAATGTAAATGGAGTTGGTCTTCTTTCCTGAAATGTGCTACCAGCTACTCTTACTATATTATAATCTTCCATCAGCCTTCTAGGAAACTTTTAGGTTTCTATATAGTTGGTGAGGTTCCAAAAATGTTATCTGAAAGTTTTGGAATAAAGAGAGAAGACAATCTGTAGGAAACACAGGGAAAAGATTATCCTGACCACGATGGGATTGGCAATGATCTTTATTTTCTTGGAACTCCATTTGAGAGAATGAGTTCTTTCATTATAGATTGCAAAACCTTCAAAGTGAAAATAATGTGAAACATATTTATTGAAAGACACTAACGGAAAAAAGAAAAAACCCAAAACTGTAACAAGCATTTGTTGACCTACATCACCCCTGTTTAATTTCATATTTTCTTCCACAGCATTTTCCAATCCTACTTGAGAACAAGATAAGTATAATTTCTTGGTTGAAATGTTTTAGTTGAAATGGGTATGGTTCTTCCTTTATGCATGATGAGTTATTTTCCAACTTTTCTTTTTACTTTTCTTTTCACATTGTGCAAATTCAATGTGAAAGTTGGGCCATTTTTAAATATGACTCTAACTTTATGGTAGTGGTGGGGATATGTAAGACTAAGGGAGGTTAAATAGTTCACAAAATTTAAACTTTATACAATGCCAAGTTACTTCTATCAACTAACTTCTCAAACAAAACAGTTTTCTATAAATTTGCATAGCTCCTTGCTTATACCTTCATTGTATTCACTGTATTATATTCTTTCACGTGAATGTGAAAGAAAGAAAACTACAGATTCTTCAAACTTACTTATTCGATCTAATAGCTTTTTATGAGGGAACCAAGCCCAACTGCAATGTGAAAGTAGCAGAAGAAACATCATGGTGTTGTCTCTGGCTTACACATTTGAATTATGCTATACATTTAATGCACTAACTATGGGTTACATTGAAATTTAGGATATTTCCTGGGGTCATATTTTACAGCCATCATCTTGTAATGAAAGTTATTCTGTCATCAGAATGGTCAAAAATGCCTACTGAATCTTTCCCTTCAGTAGCTACTCCTCTCTTGGTATCTTTGTCCTTTAGGAGTATTGTCTGGGTTTTTCTAATCTTTCTGTGAAATCAAACCTCTAGAATAAAAAGACAGTTGCAGCCGGGTGCGGTGGCGCAAGCCTGTAATCCCAGCACTTAGGGAGGCTGAGACAGGAGAATCACGAGTTCAAAGCCAGCCTCAGCAATGACAAGGTGCTAAGCAACTCAGTGAGACCCTGTCTCTACATAAAACACAAAATGGGGCTGGAGATGTGGCTCAGTGGTCGATTGCCCCTGAGTTCAATCTCCAGTACCCCCCCCAAAAAAAGACAGTTGCAAGGAAAAGATCTATAAAACTTAAGAAGAAATCATGAGAGATATTGAGGTTAATAACACCTGCACCATCATCTCTAAGACATCTCTATTTTTATTCCTTGGCTACAAGTGCAGATTCTCTCCAACATTTTTCTTCCATTTAAACAGGGCTGCTCCAATTCCAAAGAACCAAAGACTAATGTTTTCTCTGATATAAGGATGCTAATTTACAATAAGGGGGATGGCTAGGGAAGAATAGAGGTATTTTGGATTAGACAGAGAGGGCAGTGAAGTGAGGGGAGGGGTGGAATGAATTGGACATTATTACCCTATGTGCATACACAATTACATGACTGTATAATTGTACATCATGTGCAACCAGAAACGTAAGAAGTTATAATCCATTTATATATGATACGTCAAAATGCATTCTACTGTCATGTATAACTAATTAGAAAAAACTAAAATAAAATAAAATAAACAGGCTTGCTTTCTTCCTCTCTTTTAACCATTGGTCCAATTTGTCAGATAAAATCAGCTGAAGGTGGCTCTGATGCTCTTCTCTGAAGAAGAGGCAGAGCCATGGAGATGGGGCAGAATGCCAATCCTAGGCAAGGTAAGCATTCAGAGATGCCAGTTTCCATGTGTTGGGACATCTTCAGAACACTGTGTCTTTTGCAATTTAGAATGCAAGATTCTAGAGGTAACATGGTTCCTTTGTGTCCTCAGTAGTTGACGTGTGAATATTTGATTTACAATTTTCTTCTGAAAGTTTATTTTTCATTCTTTTTATTTTCAGATATGGAAGCACCATTTCTAAAATTTAGACTTTTTAATTTTTTAAGAGAGAGAGAGAGAAAGACAGAGAGAGAAAGTTACCATAGTGAATATGTTATATTTATGGCATAATTCTGGCAAACTCCACAATGTCTATTCTGTTTTCACAACACATTTGGGTAAAATCTTAATGGATGGGATTATAATTACCTTTATATGATGGGACCAAGATGCTATTCCTGCATTTGTAATATTTTCTTTATTTATTTTGTTCCTTTATATACATTCTTTCCAGGCATTTATGGCATTTTGGAGTCTTTCCACTTATAAAATGATTAACCAACCAGTAGCTATCATCTGAATGTTGGAGTCCCCACTCACCAAATTCTTGTGTTGAAAACCTCCCCACCAAGGCGACAGTATTAGGAGATGAAGATTTGGGAAGTGGCTATTCCTCCTAGATGAGATTAGCAACTTTATAAAGGAGTCCTCAGATTGCTACTTGCCACTTCTGACATGTGAAGACACAGGGAACCAATGGCCCTGATGAACAGGCCTTCACCAGATGCCAAAAGACCACCCACTGGATTTTAGACCTTCAGCCACCCAAACTTTGAGAAATAAATTCCTGTTGTTGATAAGCCACCAGTTTATAGCATTATGTTATAGCAGCACAAAGACTAAGATACCAGCTGCACCCTGCTATTTCACATTTCTTCAGTTTCCTTTTTTATAACTCTTTGACAAATTATTTTTAAGATATTCATCATGCCTCAAAAAATACTAATAACTCAGTTATGTCCTGCTATACACATACTATCTAAATTCCTCAACCAGTAATTTAAGTTCTTTCAAAACTCTATGATTTTATGTGAAATTTTGCTCTATGTACAGAATCTAACGTATTCTTTTCCCACTGTACTTTCAGTACATCTACCTCTAAGAATTCACTATTATTTTTACTACCTCTAGGGATATATTACATCATTTACTTTACCTCTTGAATTATAAGCCAATATGAAACCATCATATCACCTGGGATTTCATGGCAGATGCTATTGGTGCCATGTTACTCCATGTTATCATACCATTTAGTGACTTCCAAGGCCAAGAACCTATGTGTTCTCCCAGAGGGCTTCCTGCAATCACAATAGCAAAGTCAGAGTGCACTGGGAAGACTGGGAGTGCCAGCTTTGAGGGCAGCCAAATCCATCTGTCTCACTATTTAGATGGCACAATTCCGAGGTCTACTGGCCTGGTCTCCAGAAAATCCCAGAAGGAATGAAACTCAGGTTCTTTCAGTGGTATTCTGCTTATTTATACACCCTGTATTGGTTTCCTCCCTGCTACCCATTTTCCTCTTCATGCTCCCTTCAATTGACTTCAAATAAAAACCATGCCCAGAGGTCATTGTCATAGATTATTTCAAGGGCAACCCAAACTGAATCATATTTCCTTTTTGAGTGATGTAGCTCCAGTCAATCTGCACTATTTGGCATGGTCTCTCTATTCAGGGTGCAACTACATAGAATGTCCATCTGCTCTCTCAATAAGGCTACTTTTATCTCTTTCTAGGTCTTTAGGGTCAGAGTTTGTGCCCTCAGTTTTAAGCACTGTGCCAGGTTCTTTGTGATATATTGATGATTAATGCATTCTTCTGTAAGGATCTGAGAAACTATGGAGGAAAAAAAGACATAGACCAAATCTTCTGGGATGAGAGGAGATAAGAATGCATGTAATACCATGCTAAGTGAAGTAAGACAATCCAAAAAATCAAAGGCTGAATGTTCTCTCTCATAAGTGGATGCTGATCCATGATGGGGTGGAGGAAGCTATGGGAAGAATGGAGAAACTTTGGTCAAAAGGGAGGGAGGAGGGGGAGGGGACATGGGGGCAGGAAAGATGGTGGAATGAGATGGACAACAATGCCTTAGGTACATATATGATTACACATATGGTGTAACTCTATATTGTGTACAAC
>PVHX01022428.1:0-27783 GCA_004024805.1 Geosciurus inauris | reverse complement strand
TCTTTCTTTGATGTGTCTCTGTCTGGTTTTGGAATCAGGGTGATACTTGCCTCATAGAATGAGTTTGGAAGGGTTCCCTCCTTTTCTATTTCATGAAATAGTTTGAGGAGAATTGGTATTAATTCTTCTTTGAAAGTCTTGTAGAACTCAGCTGAGAATCCATCTGGACCTGGGCTTTTCTTGGTTGGAAGGCTCTTGGAAGGCTCTTGGATTCTATTTCCTTGCTTGAAATTGATCTGTTTAAGTTGTGTATGTCCTCTTGGTTCAGTTTGGGTAGGTCATATGCCTTTAGAAATTTGTCAGTGTCTTCAGGGTTTTCTATTTTACTGGAGTATAAATTTTCAAAATAGTTTCTAATTATCCTCTGTATTTCAGTAGTGTCTGTTGTGATATTTCCTTTTTTATCTCGAATTTTAGTAATGTGGGTTTTCTCCCTCCTCCTTTTTGTTAGGGTGGCTAAGGGTTTGTCAATTTTGTTTATGTTTTCAAAGAACCAGCTTTTTGTTTTGTCAATTTTTTGAATTGTTTCTTTTGTTTCAATTTCATCGATTTCAGCCCTGATTTTGATTATTTCCTGTCTTCTAGTTCTTTGGGTGTTAATTTGTTCTTCCTTTTCTAGGGCTTTGAGTCGAAGAGTCAATTCATTTATTTGTTGGCTTTTACTTCTTCTAATGAATGAGTTTAGTGCTATGAACTTTCCTCTTAGCACTGCCTTCATGGCATCCCAGAGATTTTGATATGTCGTATCGGAGTTTTCATTTGCCTCTAATAATGACATTTTGAAGCTATATTTTGTAATGTCTTCAAGGAGTTATTTTTCTTTTAAAATTTTATTTTCATTGAAATTTATAGTTGTATCAGTCTGCAAATAGTTTGAAAAGTCTTGTTCTAGTGGATAATTTTGATTCCATTAATTGCAAGTTGACATTTAGCATTTGAATATTTTTTACTCAACAGAGGTTTCTCTTGTTTTTGACTGTCACATTCATAGTATGTGCTTCTCAGGGTGATGTGGACTATTGTGGCTTTGAGGACTTCATAGTATGAGTGTCTGTGACTGCCTGAATGAAGGACTTCTGGGAAGAAGAGAAAATAAAGATTTTTTGTTGTTGTTGTTATTGTTGTTTTTGCCAGTGTCTAAGATGGAAAATTTGTAAACAAATCAGTGAAGGGTTATTCATAAAGAACATCACAGCAGCAATGGAATAAATAGCAGTTGTCCAACAAACAACAGTGATGCAAATGCCAGGTCCTCTGGAATACTCGCAGGATCATGGACACGTTGATTCAAGTTGGGTGATGCTACTCAGGTAAATACCAGCAGTGAGCATTTCCTTCCCTGGTGACTTACATGCCCCAGTCTTAAACTCTGGTAAATAACTTGAGGGAAGTGAGAACCAGAGGGGACACTTGGGGCATTGTAGGTAAACCAGGTGGGAAGGGCAGGAAAGCCATTTACAAACAAAGCCCTGTTGGCTGCTTTCATTTCCTCCTAATTTCTGGCTGCTTTTCCTTTATTTGTGTGAGTGTATGAGTATCTGTGTAAAAAGTTCTCAGGCACAATTGACACTAGACTCCTAGACTGTAGGTGTCAGGAGCCCAGGATGAGATATTTTTGGTATTGGTGGTTGAAAGTTGGGAAAGTCAGTACTAAATAGCCACTGTCAGTGTTTAGATGGCAAGTAAATTGTCGATGGATACCTATTTTTGCTTCATCTTTTTCAAAGAAAAAAAAGTTACACAAAAGTCTATTAATTTTAAGCTTTTATTTTTACAAAGAAGGTTTGATAACTTTAAAATTTTATTTACAAATAATTTTTTATTTGAGATCTTTCCCCTGAAAGGCACTATCTTGAATAATAAAAAAAAAAAAACACAAAAGGCAGAATGACTTTATTTTGGAAGCCCCAGAGAAGTATTTGAGTGGTTGTTTTTATTTTTTAAATTTTAGAAAAATTAAAAAAAAATTTAAATCATTGTAGATTCACATTCATTTGTAGGAAACAACAGAGATGTTCTATGGGCCCTTCATTCTGTGTCCCAAAGGTAACAAACACTTTATGTAAATATAAGGTTGGCTGAGGCAACATTACAATTACAATGAGGAAACAAATGCTGATATAGTCTATAAAATTAATTCTGATCTCACCAGTTTTACATGTGATGGTTTGTGTGTATTAATTTCATGCATTGTTATCACATGAGAGCTTTGGATGACCACCACCAGGGTCTTGAAACAGAACACTTGCATCACAGTGTCCCTTGTGCTCTCTTTTCATAGCTAAAGCTACTTTATGCCTCTCCTCACCTTTAACTTCTGGCAAGCACTGATCTGTTTGCATTTATTATTTTTTTCATTTCGATACTATGACCTAAATGGAATCAGACAATATGCAAGATTCAGTGATTGGCTTTTTAATTTCAGCATTAATCTTTAAAATCCAAGTTGTATCAATAGTTTATTCCTTTTTTATTGCAGAATAGCATTCCATGGTATGGATATACCACAGTTTCTTTGCATCATTCACTCACTGGAGGACAGTTATTTCCTCAGAGTCTTTCCCTTATAAATGCAAAACTCTCTTTTATTATCTTCCTTCATTTAAAAAAATGAATTATGCAAGTACTAAACACTCACATGTACCAGATGGTGTGCTAAACATTTTTCATACTGCAATTTGTTTACAAAACAGTTTTATGCAGCGGATTCTATTATTACACATGGGAACGAACAATCAGGTTCAGCAAGTTAAATAGCATGCCAAGGTCAGAGTGAGCAAACTGTTGAACTGGAGAGGGAACTCAGGACACTTGATGATGGCACCTAAAATTTGATTTTGTCTTTTTCTGTTAATTGTATTAACTAATTAAGTGCAGTTAGAGTTTTATATTTAATTGCTTTTAGTTTACCCAGTGTATAATGTCATATATTTGCACAAAATTTTTGAATACCTAAGTAAATAATGGAAAGAGACATCAAAATATATAAGTGACAAAATATATATATGACATATAAGTGGAGAAATATTTACTTTAAATCACTGTTTATTATTTGCAAATGCCAATCTAATATCATTAGCCCATGAAGAACTTAGTCATGCAAAGGGAAGAGTCAGTACTCTTCCTTTAGTCTATTCCTTGGCCTCAAGGGCTGAAAGAATTGTGGAGTGGGAGCTGGGCACGGTAAGCCTGTAATCCCAGCACTTACGGAGGCTGAGACAGGAGAATCGCGAGTTCAAAGCCAGCCTCAGCAACGGCAAGGCGCTAAGCAACTCAGTGAGACCCTGTCTCTACATAAAACACAAAATAGGACTGGGGATGTGGCTCAGTGGTCCAGTGCCCCTGAGTTCAATCCCCAGTACCAAAAAAAAAGAATTGTGGAGTGGGAGGAGGAGAATGTGTATGGAGGGGCAGATGTTTAAGTGTAGAGCCCAAGTTGAACTTATAGTGTCCTATAAACTGGCCCTGAATTGACTCTATTCTATTTTAAATAATCATGCCTATATTAGAAAAGATGGCCAGGTTGTCCTAGGAGAAATGGGCTTCTTAGAATCTGGGGATTAGTCTGTCTGGACCCAAATTTATCTGCTTAGTGAATATTTTTGGTCGGAAGTACTAGCAGTGACCTCAATTCCCAGATAGAGCAGGAATGTACGGGCAGCAAGCAAAACTTTCTTCTTTGCCTGTGAGATGGAATCCATGGAGTCTGGGCAGCATGATCCCCCAACCTTAAAGAAGCTACCTGTATTTAGGGATGGCATTGTGGCCACTACTGGGAAGCTAAGGTTTGCCATTTTTCTGAAGAAACTGGACAGACTTCTTAGGGCATGTCTTAATCCATTCAGGCAGTTATAAAGTATAGATCTCAGATTGAGTAATTTCTAAACAATCAGAATTTATTGCTCTCAATTCTGAAGGTTGGGAAGTCCAAGATCAAGGTGCCAGCAGATTTAGTGTCTGATGAGGGTCCATTCTTTATTTCAAAAACGCTGTTTTTATTTGTCCTCGCATAGTGAAAGAAAGAAAAACTTCCTCATGGTCTCTCTTATAAGGTTGTGAATCCCATTCATGTGAGGAGAATCGTCATGACCTAATCACCTCCCCCCAAAACACTACCTCTTAATACTACTGGGGATTAGGTATGAGCATAGAATTTGTGGGGCACACAATCATCAAGAACATAGCAGGCTATTTCCAAAGTATAAAGGTTGAAGCCTGCACACTTAGTGGAAATTGAGGAGACAGTGGTGAGGGACAGAACGTGAAGCCATGAGGCACACTCAACAATTACATGAACAATATGATGTGAGCAAATTGTGCTACGACTTGAGAAGAATGTGGAGTCCACTGGTTCATGACAAAATCATGATGAATATCACCAGTTATGGGGAATACAAGATCAGCATGAAGACAGGAACTCTGTCATTTCCTCTCCTTTTCTTGTCCACCTCTTTTGATACTTAAGGTAATTATAATGGTCCCAGTTAGGTCTTGGTTTGATAATTCCAACAACAAATTTCCAATAAGATTTGTAAAAAGTCTGAGTGCTGTGTGATCTTGTATAAGACACACATACATGTACAATGGACCAGGAGGAAATAGATCTTGGCTATAGTTCTGAGTTTGCAAAGCCCTTTCAACAAGTCACTTTATCCCGCAGGGTCCTTGCATGCATAATGTAAGGATAATTTTGGGTAATTTTTCAACATTAAAATGTATTAACTTTGTGCAAAACACTAAATATATCCATGTTCTTTTAAACTATCACACTTCATTGCTAATAATATTGTTATTTAAACTGAACAATTAACATTTCAATATTAATTTTTAAATGTTTATCTAAAAATATATATATCAAAAATTTTAAATGTTTATATATATGCATATACATATTTGTGCATATATATGTATGTGTGTGTGTATATATATAAAAGTAAAATTTAGAAAATATGTCAAGAACATTCTTTTGGCTTATGTGCCATTAGCAGCTTTAAATATTTGTGTTGGTTAAAACTACCCAGATAAATGTGGTGTTTTGTTTTGTTATGACGCTTTTCCTCAGATTTCAGCTGTGAAAGTGAGTGCAGACAGGAAAGGTAGAGGTGATGCCATCTGACTGAATGCTGCTAAACAAGGTGAAATCCATTTGTTTAACAGGATGCCCTACATAGTAAGTGGAGAAAAAAGGGCACAGTGAGATTTGAATAGACAAGAAGCTCCAGTGGTACCTCTGCTCAAAAATGCTGCCTCTCCAATGACTTGAAGATTAGAGTGGAGGTTCTTTCAGAAGAAAATTAAACACTTCCTTGATTGCATATTGCATAACTCCTAGCCACACCTAGAGGCAATATGTTAAGCAGCTGATTGGGGAACAAGGGAGAGAAGGAAAGAGGCAATAAGAAAACCCACAGGCCTGTGCAGCCAGCAAAGGTCAGGCCTTGATTGCCTTCTGCTCAGGGCTTTCCTAGCACTTTTTGGGCATTCAAATAATTCCAGCTTGAGGGAACTACCCCAGGAAAAAAGTGCCTTTATTGTCATTCTGTCCTAATATTAGATATAAATTGCCACTGATAAAAATAACTTCACAGGGAAATTACTCCTGAGGAAGAAATTCGTTGTCTAACTAAAGCAAACAATTTCATCTGAATCTGTATAAAAGCAATAATCTTCAACAAAAACCTTCTTTCAACACTAACCTCATTTTACTAGATTTTCAGTGTCTAACCCTGGCAATATGTCTTTTATGCTTATTAAAGGAAAAGCTTTGACGTGCTTTTGTTTCCAGATGCTTTACATTTCTTTATTAATTTCAGTTAAAAAAAGAAAAATTCTCACAAGCTGTCATTTTTTTTTTTTTTCAAATCTTAACCGTCTTTTTTTTTTTCTTTAAATGCTGGGTGGATATTCTGATAAGCTTCGATGAGTAATTTGTAATAGTAAATTTTGACTTTGGTATTTACTTATGATTATTTCATTACTGATCATTTCACCACTTGGAAGACCAAAGCAATTTATACAATGAGATGAAGACAGAATACAGGGAAATATTTCTATCTATGAAAGAGTCAATTGTTTTAATAAGTCTAGCATAAGTTGATGCATTGTTTACAATAAACAAATTATCTTTTATTAAATGTTTTATAAAAGAAGTAGGACAGCTATTATTTATTTCTATTACAGCTGAAGAAACAAGTTCAAGAAGTGTAAGGACAATGACCAAGGCACATACTAGAGATTCCAGAAGAATCTAGAACTTTTGCTCTTGTTTGAGTTATCATTCTTTATACTTTAACTCTTTAATTATAACTTTAATTTTTAATCATTCAAGTAAATTAAAATAACAGTGGACTTCTGGGACATGTTGGAATTATTGATTTGTAACAACTGGTTAAAATTGAAGCATCTGATAAAGAGGAATCCTCAAAATGGTAGTCAAGAATCTTATCAACCCCTTGAAATTTTTAAGAATGCAAAAGGATGAAGAAAATGAAGAGAGAGAAATTGACTTGTATGGTCTTTCTGGAGAGAGGAGAAGTGATTGTGTGGCTCCCAACTTCCTGTGGAGGGGAAAGTTTCTAATATGTCCCAGGGCTATAGCCTGAAAGAATGGGCTTCCAATGGCCCAATGGAGGATGGTGGGTGCTTCCCTCCATCATGACTCAAGGCCAAGAGCAGAGAAGTAGGGTGTCAGTGTTGGTTACTGCAACCTCTATAGCGCAAAGAACAAATGTGTATTTCCCATGGACAACATGAGGATGCGACAGGAGAGAACAAACTGATCAAAATCCTGCCTAAGAGGCCTATTCCAGAGGGTAAGGGAACACCAACAAAGAGAGAGGACCCTAATGCCCAACTTAGCATAGTAATACAGTAATTTAGGAAGGAGGATCAGGGCAGAGAGAAAGAGAAATCTTATTTTTTTGGGGTACAGAAGATTGCACTCAGGGGCACTTACCATTAAGCCACATCCTCAGACCTTTTTTTGTATTTTATTTAAAGAAAGGGTCTCACTGAGTTGCTCAGGGCTTCACTAAATTGCTTAGGCTGGCCTTGGTCTTGCGATCCTCCTGCCTTAGCCTCCTAAACTGTTGGGATTACAGGTGTGCACCATTGCACCCAGCTGAGAAAGAAATCATCCTATTCCAACCTCCAGGTTCCAGCTTCAAATGAGTTGGGAGAAAGGGTTTTTCTCTCTTTAAATGAGGTTTAGAATGTCCCATTGGAATGTTTGAATGAAGATTGGAATGAGGAATGGAATACATTGAATTAAATAATTTTAATTACTGAAATTATGTGCAATTTTAAAAAATCGGACTTTTTGTTTTTTAAAATCAGCTTCTAGGTTATTGACTTTGGTGCATTTCTTTCCATCTTTATCTTTGGCTACCATGAACACCATTTTATATTTTTCTGTTGTGGTTTCCTATGATAGACTTAACATAAGTGTTTCCATGCTGTTATGCAATCTCCATAATCTTCATTTTAACAGCAGCATTGAACTCCCTATATGTGGGCCATCATTTGCTTTTCCATTTATGTGCTGTTGGATATACGGATGGTTTAGAAATTTTTTAAAATAACATTTTCTATGTTTTAAGGTTGTTTGTTTGTTTATGATATGGGTTTACTATCATTATAATTTTTCTGGCAATTTACAAGTATATCTTATAATTATAAGTTGCTCTGTTAGTAATTTCAACTCTTGCTATTAGTAAATATACATGAGAGAAAGCCAGTATTCTAGCCAGCCAATTGGAGGGGTGTTCTTTTTCAAGAAATGTGCTAATTTAACATGCTAAAATTTCTCATTGTAGCTTTGACTTACATTTCTTTAATAATTAATGGTGCTTGGTGCTTTTCTCATTAATCTTGTCCATTAGAAAGTATTTTCTGCTTTATTTACTGAATGTATTCTTCCAAAATGTGGATGATTAGAAAAATATTGAGACCTTAACAGATAAATGGTCAAATAACATAAAGAGGTAGTACAACTATTAAATAAACATGAGGTCATGCTGAGTCTCAATAATTATCACATAAACTCAAATTAGAACAGAAGTGGGTTGGTTGGAGTTGTAACTCAGTGGTAGAGCACTTGCTAGCACATGTGAGTCACTGGGTTTGATACTCAGCACCACATATAAATAAGTAAAATAAAGGTCTATTGACAACTAAAAAAGTATTTAAAAAACAATTAGAATAGGAGTGAGGTTTATCAAGATATCCTCTTTGCTGCGAAATTGAACCCAGTCTTTTATATACCTTTGAATTTCAATTAACCTTTTCACATGCAAGAGTTTTTATTTTTATTGAGTTATATATGATTATTTCCTTTTTTGTGCTGGTTTTATTTAGAAAATCAACTCATGAAAAATGTTCACATCATTTTTTTTCTGATTTTTTTTTTTTGCTCATACTTAATTTTTTAGTCCTTTAGGAATTAGTTTTGTTGTGTGTTGTGATACAAACTGAAGATCTACATAGATTCTCCTTTCCCTTTTAACTCTGCCTCCCACCAGATTTCACTAAGGCCATTCATTAGATGATCCATTCATTATTCCTTGATTTATGTTTCCTCTTTCATTATACATGCAATAAATTTGTTTTAAGCCACCTTCCCTCTTGCCATTATCTATATTTACCTGTAGACAAGTTTGTTGATGTTTTAATTTCTATAACAAAATAATTTGTTTTACATATATAGGGTTTGTTGGTTATTTTTTTTTTTGAAAGAATTCAAAGAAATTCATCTGGTTATTCTTAGAGATGGAATTTATTTGCTCAATATTCAAAATGGATGCTATTACAATTTTTATTCTAATAAAACTAAACCTAAGATTAATCCAGGGAGATTTAAAATCAACATTACTGAGGAATATAAAATAATAATAGAGATATATTTTTTCTTAGACACAAGCATAAAATAATTTTTACAGTTATCCCTATAGCTCATGTTTCCTACTTAATTTTTTATAGTTATCCCTATAGCTCATAATTCCTACTTAATTTTTTTGTTGCTATTCCAAATGGGATTTCTTCAGTTTGTTACATAGAATCAGAATATTGGTTTCCTTGTGTGTCTTTTATTCTTTAATTTCGCTGAACTCTTTTATAAATTCTCTTTTTCTTTTTCTTTTTTAAAATTTTTTTTAGTTGTAGATGGACACAATGTCTTTATTTTATTGCTTTGTACGTGGTGCTGAGGATCGAACCCAGGGCCTCACGCATGCAAGGCAAGCGCTCTACCACTGAGCTACAATCCCAGCCCCTATAAATTCTCTTTTTCAATTGAATAGTTTCCTAGAGGTTCTGCATCGTATCATCTAGAAGTAACAAAAAATATTTGTTTTTACTATGGTTTCACTTATTTTTACTTACCAAATAAACTGTATCTGAATTTTATAAATAGCATTGGTTTTAAAATAGGTAGGGATCTTGTTAGCCTTTCTCCTGATACAAAGGAAAAGAGTTTATCTCTCCTCCACCTAGTACAATGCTGGATGTCAGTTTGAAATAAACACTCTGAACCCATCTTTCTTTCTTTCTTTCTTTCTTTCTTTTTTAAAACGGTTTTAAAATATAAATGGGCACAGTATTTTATCAAATGCCTTCTGCTATCTTGAAATAAAGGGATAATGCAATTTTTCATATTTATCCTTTTTATGTGACATATAGTGTTAATCAACTTTATAAATGTAATACACTTTTCATTGCTGAGATGAATATACTTTGGCATGATAGATTGCTGACTTCTATTCCTGTTGTGCAAAGCAATCATGGGCAACATCACTAGCAAAGCACAGTAGATTTGATGCAGGGTTTATGGGAAGAAATTTACCAGCAGACTGATTCCTTGTTATCTTATTGCCCTACAACTTAGGGAGCTCATAGTGCACAGTGACTTAATAAAGTCTGGCTCTGGTCGTCTCCTATATGTTTATGCAGAAAATCAGGAAGCATTGATGTGGTTATGAAAAGTTAGAAGATCACTGGTGTAGAAGAAGCCTTTTTAAAAAAAGAGGATGGATCCCCAGGACATAGTGGCTGGTATTGGCCTGTTCTTATCTTAGACAACTCAGGTCTCTTGAGCCAGTTCTCTACTAGATCATCAAAATGGAGAGGAAATGAACCTTTAGTGTCATGGAGAATTGTCCCTTCCCTGTTCTCTGATTACCTCATTAACAATGTCAGTGTCCATATTCATCTAGAAGACTGAACTACTATTACAGAATTTAAAAAAAATTTCCATATAGTCCTGAATCTTCTTTTGCTGCATTTCATTTGAAATAATAGTTATTGCAAGGTTCAGGAATATTTTCATTTGAACCATATGATTAATTTTGAATGTATTTTTGTGGGTCTGACTTTCAATGAAGCAATTTCTTTTTCTGTTTGGTGTTCTGTTGCACAGAAAATGCTTTGTATGTTATTATCTTTGGCAATAATTTGGTAAATGGAAATTTTCATTTTAATTTTACTAGTGGGAAATTTAACAATTTTTGTAGATTTCTAAAATTTGCATGTGTGATGCTTTTATCCCCCAAAAAGACAACTTTGAACTTCATTTTATATGAAACTAAGTGTAGTACTTTTGCTCTTTTTTCTACCTACCAGATATACTTTTCATTAATTTAATCAGAGGTTGCAAACCCTGTTATTTTAAAAAAAGTGTTCTTTTTCAAAGCATATTTTGTCATTACATTCTTGTTAGTTTCCATAGTTACACCAGTTATTTAGACTTAGCATCAGTCTTTCTTCCAATAACATTGTGTGAATTCTGAATATTTTTCTTGATGGTTTCTGTGTTTTCTGCTAGTTCTTTTACATCATGATGTCTCAGTTTTAAATTGGATTTATTTTCATTTTCTGGAGGACAGAGTAACATCTTTTATATTTTTTTCCTATAATTATTTGAATATTTTTTCTGGAACTCTGAAGCTCTGAGGTTGCCCCTCTGTCCTCAAACATGGAAACTCACTCGAATAGTGTCCATATTTTTGTGTCATCACCTTCCTCAGTCTACACTGCCAAAATCAAAGATATTTTTATATTGTTTTCTGCAAAAAAAAAAAAAAAAAGGAAAAATTTGAACTCTCTGATGGTAAGTTAATTCTGGAGGATTACCTGTTTTTCAATTTAGAGAGTTTCATAACTGTTTCTATCCTTTTGGAAATCAAAACACAAAATTAACAAGAAGCACACTACTTACTACATTTGCCACAAATCCAGTGAAACATCTTATTTACCATTGATAACAGGTCTTTTTTCTACTCTGGAAGGATCTTTTTCTATAATTGTTTTTGTTTTTTTTGTTTTTTGTCTTGCTCTTACTCGGCTCTTTGTATTTATTGATTGAAATCATGGTAGCCTCAGTGTCACTAATGGCTTATAGCATGTGATTCTAGCAGGAATTTTTTTGTTGTTCTAATCAGTTATACATGACAACAAAATGCTCTTTGATTTATTGTACACAAATAAAGCACAATTTTTCACTTCTCTAGTTGTTCACAAAGTAGGGTCACACCATTCATGCAATCATACACGTACCTAGAGTAATGATGTCTATCTCATTCCACCATCTTTCCTACCCCCACTCCCCCTCCTCTCCCTTTCCTCCCCTTGTTCAATCCAAAGTTCCTCCATTCATCCCATGTCTCCCCTCCCTCTCATTATGGATCAGCATCCACTTACCAGAGAGAACATTTGGCATTTGGTTTTTTGAGACTGGCTTACTTCACTTAGCATGATATTCTCCAACTCCATCCATTTACCTGCAAATGCCATAATTTTATTCTCTTTTAATGCTGAGTAATATTCCATTGTGTGTATATACCACAGTTTCTTTATTCTTTCATCTATTGAAAGCATCTAGGTTGGTTCCACAGTTTAGCTATTGTGAATTGTGCTGGTATAATCAATAAATGGGCTAAGACGCTTCTCAGAAGAAGAAAATGTTCAATTAGAGAAATGCAAATCAAAACTACTCTAAGATTTCATCTCACTCCAGTCAGAATGGCAGTTATCAAGAATACAAGCAACAATAAGTGTTGGTGAGAATGTGGCAGAACAGGCACATTCTTGCATTGCCAGTAGGACTTCAAATTGGTACAACCAATTTGGAAAGCAATATGGAGATTCCTTAGAAAACCTGGAATGGAACCACCATTTGACCCTACTATCCTACTCCTCGGTCTACATCCAAAAGACTTAAAAACAGCATACTACAGTGACACAGCCACATCAATGTTTATAGCAGCACAATTCATAATAGCTCTATTTGGCTTTTTTTTTTTTTTTTTTTGGTGGTGCTGGGGATTGAACCCAGGGCCTTGTGCATGCAAGGTAAGCACTCTACCAACTGAGCTATATATCCAGCCCCTCTAAATTGGCTTTTGATTCATTAGTTTGGAGATGGCCATCATTTGTAAATTGGCTGTATGTAATTTACCTTCTATATCTAATATCTTCTCTTACCTTTGCATATATTCATTCTGAATTATAGGATTACATCTCAAGCTTAGCCTTTTACTCTCAAAAAACTTATTGTTCTGCCATGGCAGGTCATGTGTTTGGTGCTACCAATGCAGGTTTTATTTTGATTTCTAAATTTAAAAAAAAGATGAGGTTTGATCTCTTTTCATTTTTGTCTGTTTTCTAGAAGCATACTTTACATTTCACTGAGAACATGAGTTAGAAGTTAAACTTTCCCCCTTTTTTCTAAAGTAAAACTGTTTCTGGAAAAACATTTATTTTTAACATCTTCAAATGGTACAACATAAAATACATGCAGAAAATTGCATAAAACATATATATATGTTCATGACAAATTATTTAAACTTAGCACTCACATAGCTCCAACATAGATGAAGGAATTGAACATGGCCAGCACCCCAGAGGCCCTTTGTGCAGCCAGCTACACAATTTGCAGGTTTCAGTCCCAAATTAAAATGGGGTCACTTGTTCCAAAATATTAAAAATTTCAGGATATCACTAGCAAAGCCTTAAACCAAGTGCAGGGTCCTTCTGTGTAGGAGTACTATGATCCTCAATCCTTCCCCTCCCTCTTTCCCCATTCTATGCTGATGAACGGCACTGCCTGAGAGCGATGCCCCTTTGTAACTTTGGGCCATGATTGATCCGAGGGCTATATATAAGCTTTTGCACTTTCTGGAATAAGTGGTGTTTCTGCGTCTTGCTCCGGCAGAACAGTTTACCTACCCCGTAGTCTGGGTGGAGTGAAGTTAAGTCATGCCTGGTGGGTCTGCTCCCCGGGTTGGGGTCCCAAGAGATGAAAAAGGGGGTCCTCGTGGAAGGGCAAAGTGGGGTCTTACGGGACCAGGTTTTGGGGTCACAGTCCATGGTGTCACTCCATCCAAACTACGGGGTAGGTAAACTGTTCTGCTGGAGCAAGACACAGAAACACCGTTTATTCCAGAAAGTGCAAAAGCTTATATATAGCCCTCGGACCAGTCATGGCTCAAAGTTACAAACAAAGGGGCATCACTCTCAGGCAGTGCGGTTCATCAGCATAGAATGGGGAAAGAGGGAGGGAAAGGGTTGAGGGTCAGAGAGTGCTCCTACACTTCTGAGCATATGTCTTTGCACAACTGCACAAATTGCCTGCTTAACTTTCAAAGGTACCTTGAAGAGCAGATGAGAAAATGTATGTGTAACCAATAAGTCGAATAGGTGTGATGCATGGATTTTCATCAAAATGCAACTTTGTATTTTGTTTCCCACAGTCAGGATAATTTTATTCACTTGGAAGAAAATTCTAGCAGGCTCAAGATTATTATGAAGATTCTTAAGTCATAAACATTGTTTAAATTAGATAATTGGAATGCCTAGCACTAAATAAAATTTCTTTTATGGCTTAACCTTTCCTCTCTCAACTTGGGCTGGCTTTAAGCTATAGACCTATTAGGTGAAAGATGGAATTTTCCACCTGAAATCACTTGCTGCTCTTTAACTCTGTCTGGATTTAAGTGGGAAAGAGATTAAGAGGATGAGACACTATTGTTTGGTTTTATGATTTAGATCATTGGCCTTGACAGATCTTCCAAGTTGCCTTTCTTTACTTACGGTGTTTCAGTTCAGAAGTTCTCTACTGGTTTTAACTCTGTAGTTTCCTGAAGAATACATCTCAGCTGTATGGTTATTTGTGATTTCTTTCTAGGCCACATGATATCTACTACTACCTACTGTTGTAGTTAGTTTTTGCTGTGGTCTCCTTGGACCTTCAGGAACCACACTAGTCTTTGCTCCCTCAGGGCCCACATGGTCACTAGGGAAATGCTCACTCCTGCCCTGATACACTCAGGGAGCACAGGCTCATCCCAATACTTTGGACTCTGCCAATCAGTAATGTGAGCAAGCTCTTCTCTAGCCTTCTCCATTGCCTTGGCCACGGTCTGCAGTGATGTGTGTAAATAAGTCATTGGTTTTCTAGATCTCCAAACTGTTGGGAGCTCCAGCAAACTCTTTGAGTAGTCTTTAAGACCATTCTATCTTCTTTATACCATCTCTTTCCCAAACAGGTCTGAGGTTAGAAAGAACTCCTAGTAGGGCAATAGCTGCCTCCAGAGACACACAGTAAAATCCTCATAATGACATAAAACTTTAGTTTCAAACTTCAAATGCATAAAGCATGAAGTGATGTTGTTGTGAGTTTAAAGAAAAACAATGCTTTTCGGTTAGTTTACAAAGACAGTGAAACGTGCTGCATAAAACTGACCCTACATTGTTTCAAATAATGAAGTCATTCATTTGCTACCCAACCTCACATCACTTTCTGAGCTTTTTGATAAAAGAGGTACCAACTATGTAAGCTACCAACTATTTAAGCTATGTTAGGGCACCTTACATATACAGTGTTTCTTCCCAGTGTACTTGAGTTCTTTGACTGCTTTTTATGAGCTTGAGATCTCTAGAAGTCATGAAGTAGGTTTTCCTCTATCGCTTTGCAGATCCTACTTAATTTGGGGTGGAAGTTGTTTTACTTCCTTTTTACTATCTGATGACTCCCTGCTGGAGTCTCTGTCCTTCTAATACCTTACAATTTTTAGAACGTTCAACAAATCTAGATATTTGTCTTCCTCCCTAGGTTCAGAGCATTCCCCCCTTATTTACTCATTCTTCCAATGAAGAGTAAACCACATGAATTCATTGGGAGAATTACTATAAACCACTTCACCAGGAACTTGGGTGGAAAAGATATTCCTTTAAGAAAGAAGAAAAGGATAAGTTAAGATATATCACCTCTAAGACAGTTTTGTGTGCAAGGTACGTATTTTTAAGATGCCACTTTTTCTTTCTAAGGAAACTAAAAAGACTCATGGATAACCAGGAAGGCAAAGGTGGGGGAGCTTAGATTTATGCATCTGGATGAATTTCAACGTTCCTGCACAGAAAGGCAGAAAGAAACTTCAAGTAAGACTTTATGTGGATCCTCAAGGCAAAATGCAAATTTGATTGGAGGCAACTGAGTTTCCACCCTGAGAGGTGGGTCTCTAAGAGCCAGTTAACTTGCAAGCTAGTGGAAGCAGAGATATGAAATTAAGAGAGTAGGTTCCAAAAGGGAACAGTCTCTCAATCCTAACTTATGAATACTGTTTAAGGATAGTGGTGTTAAATCCTGGAAGAACACAGCATTTTTTAAAATCTTTTTTTGGTCACTAAACTGCATAAAAGAGTCTCTTCAAAATAGTTTTATGAACATTTTAATAAATTGAAAAGAATTTTCTAAGACTTTTTGCTTTCTTTTCACATCAGAAGCTGCTATTTAAAACACAGGGAAAATTAATTTTGCATTATTGTCTTTAATATTAACATTCATTCATCACTTTAATGCAATGTTTACTTACTGAATAAATACTTCTGAGCCTCTATTCTGTCAGGCATTTTGCAAGAACTAGAGATGCAACAGTGAACAAAAGCAGATAAAACATTCTTCTCATAGAGCTTGCCTTCTGAAATCCAGAGGGGGATTTGAAAAAAATGATAAATATATAAAGATGCAATATTGCATTTAGTCATATGTGCTATGAAGGGAAATAAATCATGGAAAAAGAGTGAGGAGCAAAGAAGAATGAAAGGAAAAAGCAGAGTCAGTGTAGATAAGTTGGTCAAGGAAGTAATGTTTCCTGTTGTAAATTTCTCAGGTACCGAAAGCCAATGAAAAAGCCATGAGGATAGCTGAAGGAACAGTGTCAGGCCAAGTTCACAATATTAGTTACAATAATTTAAAAAGTACCAATAATTGTGACAGCAGAAGCACTGGGTGCAAGCTATTAGATGAATACTATATATTTGAGCATTATTCTAAACAATTTCTATAAGCTGTATGTAAGGTTATTTTATGTCCTTAATGGATTTATTGATTGATTAATTGCATAGAAGAAATATTCAGTGATCAAGTTTATTTTGAATTATGTTCTAAAATATAGATTCATATGCAGATTCATGTACAGCAGAGAGAGGTTCTTTGTGCACTTCATGTGGATTCTTTCAATGGTGACATGCACATATTGAGCACAGTTGGAGAAGCAGGATATTGACATTGATAAAATCCACTGGATCTTCTTCAACCTTGGTTAGTTTTACTTGCACTCATTTAAATGTGTCATTTCAGTCTAAGAAATCCTTATGCTTCCTCGTTTGGATATACTATCTCCTTTTCACCCTTGCCACCAGTTCCTAATTCCTAGCAACCACTAATTTGTTCTCTATGTCTATATTTTTGTCATTTCAATATTCTATGAATGAAAAATTATAGTATGTAGTCTTTTACGACTGCTTTTTCACCCAGCACAATTCAGTCCCTAATTCCTAGCAACCACTAATTTGTTCTCTATGTCTATATTTTTGTCATTTCAATATTCTATGAATGAAAAATTATAGTATGTAGTCTTTTACGACTGCTTTTTCACCCAGCACAATTCACTTAAGCTTCATACAAGCTATTGTATCTATCAACATTTCCTTCTTTTCTCACTACTGAATAGAATTCCATGGTATGTTTGCACTGTAATTTGTTTAACCATTCACCTGTTGAGGGACATTCATGCTGTTTCTAGACTTTGGCATTTATAAATGAACAGTTAGGAGTATTTGTGTAAAGTTTTTATATAAACAGAAGTTTTCTTTTCTCTTGCCCAGTGGTAGAATTGCTGGGTTAAATGTTAAGTTATGCGTAGTTTTGTAAGAAACTACCAAACTGTTCTCCATAGTAGTGCCATTTTATATTCACAGAACCAATCTATGAAGAATTTAATATCACTGTATCCTTGTCAGCTTTGGTATTGTTATTATTGCTAATTTTAGCTATTCTAATAAGTGTTACTTTATTTTTTAAAATTAGTGTTCAATTTACTAAATCTATATTCAAAAAGCCAACTTATTTTTAAGTATGCTTGTGCAGCTTACGTGACTTATTCCATTGATATGCATAGAAAGTTTTAGCAATCTACTTAAAGTGTCCTTTTAATAATTGTTGTTCTCTTTACATATTTAGTTAACCACTTTCAACACTTTAAAATGTTTATGCATTAGATATGATTAATTTCCTTTTAAAATACTTCAATTTCTGACTAACAAATGAAACTTTGGAGTACTTAAACTTATAAATCTAACAAATTATACTTGTAAGTAAAGTAAAAGTAAATTTCTCCTAAATGTTCTAATATATCACATTATAGTTTGGATATGTGATTTTCAATCAAAAGCTTATTGAGTTTACAGAGTTAAACTGAAGTTATGGTTTTCTGACAAATGGAAAAAGTAAGTCAATAAAGATACTCTTTTTAACAAATAGTGTTGGAACAACTAGACACCAATAGGCAAAAAATGAACTTTGATCTTGTCCTCACATATTTTATAAAACTTAACTCAAAATGTGTTCTCATGACCCAAATGTAAAAGATAAAATTACAAAACTTTTAGAAGGGAATATGATAGAAAATCTTCATAAATTAGTGTTAAGTGACAAGTTTTAGACATGAAACCAAAGACACAATTTACAAAGAAAAGAAAAAAGTCCATAAGTAGAACTTCATTAAAATTACAAACTTTTGCTCTGTTAAAAACTTGGTAAGACAATGAAAAGACAAGTCACCAAAATTGGAAGAAAATATTTGCAAATAATATATTTGGCAAAGAATTCAGAGCAAACAATCCAATTTCAAATTTTGTAAGACTTAAACATTTCTTCCAAAGAAGCCATATAGATGGTAAATAAACACATGAAAATATGTTTAATATAATTTGCATTAGAGAAATGCAAATTAAAACATCACAAAATATCACTGTATATATACTAAAATGGCAAAAAAACTAAAAAATGCTAATCATGTCAAGTCATAGTGAGGACTTGGAGAAACAGTGTCTACAACAGCATTGGTGTAACTATAAAATGCGCCATCTTCTCTGGAATTTCGTGGGGTATGTTATTAAAAATATACTTAACCTATGACCCAGCAATATGCAGTTCTATTTCTTCATCTCAACTATGTATATTATAAATTTTTGTTTTCTTTGGTTTTATTGTATATAGGAATTCAAGTCAGATACTAAATAGAAATGAGACCAGATATCCTTATCTTGTGCCCATTCTTAGAAAACAAGTACCCAATTTTTCACCATTACCAAGCATGTTAGCTATAGATTTTCTAAACATTTCTTTATCAACTTGAAGGAATTCCCTGTATTTCTAGTTTCTGTGATTTTTTTTAATAATCATGAATAAGTGTTGGGTCTTGTAAAGTTTTTTTTCTGCATTAATTGATGTGATCCTATGATTTTTCTTCTTTATGTTATTGGTATGCTATATCAATTGATTTTCAAATGTTGAACCAACCTTGAATACCTGACATAAATCCCACTTAGTCATTGTGTTTAATTTTTCTCTTATTTGTGATAGATTCTTGGATTTGATTTGCTAATATTTCCTTGAGGATTTTTCTGTCTATGTTTATAAGAAATATTAGTTTGTAGTCTTCCTGTCTTGTAATGTTTTCATCTGGTTTTGTGTTAAAATAATGATGACCTCATAGAATGAATTGGAGGTTATTTATTCTGCTTCTATTTTCAGGAAGTAATTGTAGAAGTTTGATACTAGTTCTTCATTGAATGTTTAGCAGAATTCATGGGTGAAACCATCTGGGTTTGATGCTTTATTTACTTGGAATGCCATTAAATAATGATTCAATTTCTTTAGTAGATATGGAACTATTTGGGTTACTTTTCCTTGTGTGAGTTTTGGTAGTTTGTGTCTTTCAAAGAATTGGTCCATTTAATCTAAGAATGATATAAGTAAAATTTATGACCCTAGATTTGTTTATAATTTTCCCTTATTATATATTTAAATTTGGTTTTCATTTTTTATATTGGCAATTTGGTTTTTCTTTCTACTTTTGAAAAAGTAGCTAGTGGTTTATCCATTTTGTTGATCTTTTCAAATAACTCACTTTTGGTTTTGAAGAAGGCAGGAATTGTCTTCTCCCAGCAAAGTTCAGCAAAGGTATTTTCCCTGGGGAGTTTGTCCTTTTCTAATGGAGAAAGTTTTAGGCAGTTTCACAGTGTTACTGTACCCCTTTCCCTGCCAGACCTTCAAGGGGATGTTTTTCAGCTCTTCATTTTAAGTTCCTGATGGGGTTCCTGGAGGCAGATTCCATGAAATATGGATGTCCTCCTATGACTGTGGCCACTGAGTTCCACACTCCACCTCCCGGAAATTGTTACATTATTCCTTAATTGTTCCAGTTTATGTCTCCACTGGTTTCTCTTCAAAGTTTGGAGATCCTGGTTAATATATTCTTTGGGATTCACCTGTCTGTCCAGATTTTAGGGTGGTAGCTTGCCCATTAACCTCAGTTCTCTAATAGGTAATTGATTTTCAGTTTATTCAGTTAATCTTGTAAGAATGACAGTGATAACTTTTTGGCTCTGTAGTAGTTGATGCTGAAACCAGCAGCCTCCACTGTGTATTTTTAAACTTGTCCATATTTGATACCATATTTGATACCTTTTAAAGATGTTTATTACTAGGGAAAAAATAACCGTTGTGGCTACATTAGGCTTCCTACCATGTGAGAATTACTTGGTGACCTGGAGTTTCAGATGTCCAGGGCATTCTTTGAACTGATTAGCTTCCCTACTTAGTACTCTATATCTTTTGGCTAGAAATTATGTCCTAGACTTTATAATTTCAAAAGTCCAATGGGCAACTAACACAGATCTCCAATTTACTCTATCTTGATGAAATCATGAAAGCCACTAATTTTCCCAAGTTGATTACTATTTTGAATCTTGCATTTTAAAATACGTCTTAGGATATTTAAATATCTTTACAAGTATGTCTAAAGGTTTTAACTTGACAGAGATTTTATGACATGTAAATTTGTTTTCTGTTTTATGCTAAACACTTGACTTTGAATCATGCTTTCTCAAAATCTCAACTATTTATGGGTATTGAAAATACAAATAACTAGATTTCAGATATTTCTTTTTTTCCTCATTTAAAGTCACAATTTATGAGGTTATGCTATGAAATTTTACCAATTCTATGAAGAAATAATATCCCAATTTCCAAGAAAACTGATGCTTTGACACTCAATGTCTCACTTTTTAAAAAATGTGAATTTAGTTAAGTGCTGGACATGGAATCAAATCCAAGTCTTCTGAGTTTAAAAACGAAATTTATCATTATAGATGATAGCAATAGACAGAGATAGTCATAGTATAGTATATGTGGACTATGTACTTCAGAATATTAAGAAACAGTGTTTTTAGGGTTATAAAGAGACAGATTCATCATGTCCTATTAGGGAGATTCAGAAAGCATAAAACTTTCTCTGCTGAGAAGATTTAAATAAAATTTTATATCTTGATGCATAAAAACTTTATCCCTGAAAGTTCTGACACTATATCTGTAGTGATAGGTGTTTAAATGCTTATGAAATTTTACATCAAATTTACATCAAATCCCATTTGTATTGTTTGCTAATATAGTTTGTATTAGATATTTTCATGTCTGAACAATTTTTTTGTACTGGTTGGAAAGGTGAGAGGATTTTAGAAAATGTAAATTCCTTTATAGTTATCTGAAAAGTATAATATGCAATAGTAATGAGTATATCTAGCGCTCAGATCTTGGCTTTCAATCACCATCTCCTACTCAAAAGAACTAGGGATCACTGGAAAAATGATTACTGTATGTCTGGGAAAGTACATGGTGAATACCCTATCAGAAAGTAAGGAAGTACTTAAAACTTTGAGGAACATGTCATAAAGTCATTGGAGCTGTCCTGAAGAACTTCTTGTTGTGAGAATTTCAAACACTTTGAACTTCAAAATGGATTATGATTATAATGGGTTATAACATATTGAATGAAAAATAATAAAATAAACCAGGAATCCACAGATATTTCTCTTAAAATAAAGAGGTGTAGGAACAAAGAGACCTCTTATTTATAATATGATAGGTAATGAATAAAAATTCATAGAAGTAGAAATGGTCATTTTCATCTAAAATATACTGATTATTTCAGGAAAAGATCATAAATAGATATGGAAAGTGTTGGGTTGTGTGTTTGTTGAGGAACCAGATATTCATACCATGTCCACGTACCAAACATTATTTATGAATTAAAAAAGAAAATAGCTATATACATAATGTAATCCGGTGGACACTACATTAACATTAAAGGTAATGGGAGAAACTGGCATCATTTTCCTCCTAATGCCAGGCAAGGAAAGAACCACCTACTGTAGCATTCTGTCTCAAAGTCTTTAAAGTAAAATTAATCATGAGATAACACCAAACAAAATGAACTTATAAGGCATTCTACAAATCAGTTAACCTGGATTCTTCTAAAAGGTTGATGTTATAAATGTCAGAGGGAGAGAAACAGAGAGAGAGGGAAAGAGGGAGGGAAGGAGGGAGGTAGGGAAAAGTGGAAAGGAAGGGTCACTTTCTTAGACTGAAGGAGAATAGACAGGATTATTGCTTGGGACACGGCAAAAATGTGACCGGTGAGGTAATTGGGCACATATGAACATTTCTCAGTGTTGTAAAGTGCTGCTCAAAGTGGGATACTTAAGTAAATGCCAATTGTCTTGGTTTATTTATTTACTGATCCGAAAGACAATAAATACAGAAACTGAAAGTAAATAATTAAAAACTTCCGGAGCAATTTGATATTGTTGTGGTGTACAGGTGCTTGCTCTTTCTTTTTAGTAATTTAGTTTTATTTCCAGCTGATTGCAAATGAGGAATACTAATCCTTCTTTACAGATAATTTGAGAAATGCTGCATTAACTAATATTATCACATCAATATTTTATTTCTTGAGTGTGATAATGGAATTATGACTATGCAGGAAAATGGCCTGCCTTGTTTCCTCTTTCGTAGGAAATATAAACTACAAGATGGAGTATTTAACAGTTAGAGGTAAATATTATATGTGCATGATATTTTGAAGTGGCTCAGCAAAAAAAAAAAAGAAAAGAAAAGAAAAGAAAAAAAAAGACATGTTTGTGTAGCCATACTGCACATGTGGCAAAATGTTAATAATTGGTGTACAGAGGTAAAGGGCCCTGGCATTCATTGTATTGAGGTTACTATTTTTTTAATTAATTAATTTAAATGCATTTCATAGTACATATATAGACCTCAATTTTTCCATTTCTCTGGTTGCAAACCAGATAGAATTACACCATTTGTGTCTTTATACATACACCTAGGGTAGTGATGACCATCTCATTCAACCATCTTTACTACATCCATTCCCCTTACCCTCCCCCCTCTCCCTGCCCCATCCAGAGATCCTCCATTTCTCTGATGTTCCCCATTACCACCCCCCTTATGTATCAGCATCCACTAATCAGAGAGAACATTCGGCATTTGGTTTTTTGGGATTGGCTTACCTCACTTCGCACAATGTTCTTCAATTCCAACCATTTACCTGCAAATGCCATAATTTTATTCTCTTTTATTGCTGAAAAATATTCCATTGTGTATATGTACCACAGTTTCTTTATCCATTCATCTATTGAAGGGCATCTGGGTTGCTTCCACAGTTTAGCAATTGTAAATTTTGCTGCTATAAACATTGAAGTGGCTGTGTCACTGTAGTATGCTATTTTTAAATCTGTAGGGTATAGGCCGAGGAGTGAAATAGCTGGATCAAATGGTGATTTCATTCCAAGGTTTTAAAGGAATCTCCATATTGCTTTCCAGATTGGTTGCACCAGTTTGCAGCCCTACCAGCAATGTTTGAGTGAACCTTTTCACCACATCTTCGCCAGCACTTACTGTTGCTTGTATTTTGGATAGCTGCCCTTCTGACTAAGGTGAGATGAAATCCAAGAGTAGTTTTGATTTGCATTTCTCTAATGGCTAGAGATGTTGAACATTTCTTCATATATTTGTTTATTGATTGTATATCTTCTTCTGAGAGTTTTCTATTCAGCTTCTTAGCCCATTTAGTGATCAAGTTGTTTGTTTTTTTGTTGTTAAGATTATTGAGTTCTTTATATATCCTGGAGATCAGTGCTCTATCTAATGTGTGTGTGGCAAAAATTTGCTCCCAGAATGTAGGCTCTCTGTTCACCTCATTGATAATTTCTTTTGCTGAGAAGAAGATTTTTATTTTAAATCCATCCTATTTATTGATTCTTGCTTTTATTTCTTGTGCTATAGGAGTCTTGTTAAGGAAGCCAGGGCCTAATCTGACATGATGAAGATTTGGGCCTACTTTCTCCTCAATTATTCGCAGGGTCTCTGGTCTAATTCCTAGGTCTTTGATCCACTTTGAGTTAAGTTTTGTGCATGGTGAGAGATAAGGGTTTGGTTCATTTGGTGCATATGGATTTCCAGTTTTCCCAGCACCATTTGTTGAAAAGGCTATCTTTTCTCCAATGTACGTTTTTGGCACCTTTGTCTAGTATGAGATAGCTGTATTTATGTGCGTTACTCTCTATGTCTTCTATTCTGTACCATTGGTCTACATGAATATTTTGGTGCCAATACCATGCTGTTTTTGTTGCTATAGCTTTGTAGTAAAGTTTAAAGTCTGGTATTGTGATGTCTCTTGCTTCACTTTTCTTGCTCAGGGTTGCTTTGGCTATTCTGGGTCTCTTACTTCTCCAAATGAATTTCATGATTGCCTTTTCTATTTCTATAAGAAAGGCCTTTGGGATTTTAATTGGGATTGCATTGAATCTGTATAGTGCTTTGGGCAGTATGGCCATTTAATAATATTGATTCTGCCTATCCAAGAGCATGGGAGGTCTTTCCATCTTCTAAGATCTTTTTCGATTTCTTTCTTTAGTGTCTTGTAGTTTTCATCGTAGAGGTCTTTCACCACTCTTGTTAGATTGATTCCCAAGTATTTTATTTATTTGGAGGCTATTGTGAATGGTGTAGTTTTCCTAATTTCTCTTTCAGAGGACTCATTGCTAATGTATAGAAATGCATTTGATTAATGGATATTGATTTTATATCCTGCAACTTTGCTGAATTCATTTATCAGTTCTAGAAGTTTTCTGGTGGAATTTTTTGGATCCTCTAAGTATAGAATCATGTCGCCTGCAAATAATGATAGTTTGAGTTCTTCTTTTTCTATTCGTATCACTTTAATTTCTTTTGTCTGTCTAATTGCTCTGGCTAGAGTTTCAAGGACTATATTGAATAAGAGTGGTGAGAGAGGGCATCCCTGTCTTGTTCCAGTGTTTAAAGGGAATGCTTCCAATTTTCCTCCATTTAGGATGATGTTGGCCTTAGGTTTAGCATATATCGCTTTAACAATGTTGAGGTATGTTCCTATTATCCTTAGCATTTTCTAGTATTTTAAATATGAAAGGGTGCTGTATTTTGTCAAACGCTTTCTCTGCATCGATTGATAGAATCATATGATTCTTATTTTTAAGTCTATTGATGTGATGGATTACGTTTATTGATTTCCATATGTTGAACAAACCTTGCATCCCTGGGATGAACTCCACTTGATCATGTTGTACTAGTTTTTTTAATATGCTTTTGTATGCAATTTTCTAAAATTTTATTGAGAATTTTTGCATCTATATTCATCAGGGATATTGGTCTGAAATTTTCCTTTTTGATGTGTCTCTGTCTGGTTTTGGAATCAAGGTCATACTAGCCTCATAGAATGAGTTTGGAAGGGTTCCTTCCCTTTCTATTTCATGGAATAATTTGAGGAGTATTGGAGTTAGTTCTTCTTTGTAGGTCTTGTAGAACTCGGCTGAGAATCCATCTGGTCCAGGGCTTTTCTTGGTTGGAAGGCTTTTGATGGCATCTTCTATTTCCTTGCTTGTAATTGATCTGTTTAAGTCATGAATATCCTCCTAATTCAATTTGGGTAGGTCATATGTCTCTAGGAATTTGTCAGTGTCTCCAGAGTTTTCTATTTTACTGGAAAATAAGTTTTCAAAATAGTTTTTAATTATCCTCTGTATTTCAGCAGGGTCTGTGATGGTATTTCCTTTTTCATCATAAATTTTAGTAATTTGGGTTTTCTCTCTCCTTCTTTTGGTTAGGGTGGCTAAGGGTTTGTCAATTTTGTTTATTTTTTCGAAGAACCAGCTTTTTGTTTTATCAATTTTTTGAATTGTTTCTTGTGTTTCAATTTCATTGATTTGAGCCCCGATTCTAATTCTTTCCTGAATTCTACTTCTTTTGGTGTTATTTTGTTCTTCTTTTTCTAGGGCTTTGAGTTGTAGTATCAAGTCATTGATTTGTTGACTTTTACATCTTTGAATATATGATCTTAATGCAATGAACTTTCCTCTTAGCACTGCCTTCATAGTGTCCCAGAGATTTTGGTATGTTGTATCAGAGTTCTCATTTACCTCCAAGAATTTTTTTATCTCCTCCTTGATGTCTTCTGTTACCCATGCATTGTTCAATAGCAAATTATTAAGTCTCCAGGTATTGTGGTGAATTCTTTTTTTAAACTGTTACTAATTTCTTTTTTGGGGGGGTTAAAGAAATGTAATTTGATTTTCAGACATTTTTGTTATTGTAAGGATAAGATTGATGACTTTTGACTATATAAGAGATGAAAAACATAATTGAATCTATAATGTAAAACAAATAATACATCAACACCAAGTGGAGTTTGTACTGGCTAGGATTGCAGGGCTGTTTTTTTTTATTATTATTTTTTTAGGCTTACATGTTAACAGTGCAAGTTGATTCATTGTACATAGATAGAGGATAATATATCTAACTGTTATTAATTTCTAATTTCATTCCATTATATTCAGATAGAATACAGGTTAGTATCTCTATTTTTTTGTATTTACTAAGACTTGCTTTGTGGCATAGCATATGATCTATTTTGGAGAAGGATGCATGTGCTCCTGAGAAAAACATGTATTCGCTTGTTGAAGGATGGAATATTCTATATATATCTGTTAAGTCTAGACCATTGATTGTTCTATTGAGTCTTGCAGATTCTTTGTTTAGTTTTTGCTTGGAAGATCGATCCAGTGGTGAGAGAGTTGTGTTGAAGTCACCCAATACTATTGTTCTGTGGTCTATTTGATTCTTGAATTTAAGAATGGTTTGTTTGACAAACATGTCTGCCCCATTGTTTGGGGCATAGATATTTAAGATTGTTATGTCTTGTTGATGTATGATTACCTTAAGCAGTATGAAATGACCTTCTTTATTCATTTTCACTAACTTTGATTTGAAGTCCACTTTGTCTGAAATGAGGATGGAAACTCCTGCTTGTTTATGCAGTCCATGTGAATGATACATTTTTTTCCATCCTTTCACTTTCAGTCTGTGGGTGTCTCTTTCTACAAGATGAGTCTCTTGGAGGAAGCATATTGTTGGGTCTTTTTTTTTTTTTAATTCAATCTGCTAGTCTGTGCCTTTTAATGGCTGAATTTAGGCCATTGACATTCAATGTTATTATGGAGACATGGTTTGTATTCCCAGACATTTTGGTTTATTCTTAGTTTTTAACTTGACTGGGTTTCTCCTTTGATTGGTCTTTCCTTTAGTGTAGCTCCTCCCTATGCAGGTTTTCATTGTTGTTTATCATTTCCTCCTCATGGAATAATTTGCCAAGAATGTTCTGTAGTGCCGGCTTTCTTGCTGTGAATTCTTTTAATTTTTTATCTTGGAAGGTCTTTATTTCATCATCAAACCTAAAGCTTAATTTTGCTGGATATACGATTCTTGGTTGGCATCCACTGTCTTTTAGCGCTTGGTATATGTTGTTCCAGGATCTTTTTGCTCTCAGGTTCTGAGTTGAGAAGTCTGCAGTGATTCTAATTGGCTTCCCCCTATATGTAATTTGGTTCCTTTCTCTTGTGGGTTTTAAGATTCTCTCCTTATTCTGAATGTTAGGCATTTTCATTATGATGTGCCATGGTGTAGATCTGTTGTGATTTTGTACATTTGGTGTCCTGTAAGCCTCTTGAATTTGATTCTCCAATTCATTCTTCATATTTGGAAAATTTTCTGATATTATTTCATTGAATAGATTGCTCATTCCTTTGGTTTGGAATTCTATGCCTTCCTCTATCCCAATAATTCTTAGATTTGGTCTTTTAATGTTATCCCATAATTCTTGGATATACTGTTCATGGTTTCTTACCATCTTCACTGTGTGGTCAACTGTATTCTCAAGGTTAAATATTTTGTCTTCAGTATCTGAGGTTCTGTTTTCCAAGGTCTAATCTGTTGGTGATGCTTTCTATTGAGTTTTAAATTTGGTTTATTGTTTCTTTCATTTCAAGGATTTCTGTTTG
>PVHX01022427.1:0-27723 GCA_004024805.1 Geosciurus inauris | reverse complement strand
TTTTTTTTTTTTTTTTTTTTTTTTTTGGGTACCAGGGATTGAACTCAGGGGCACTCGACCACTGAGTCACATCCCCAGCCCTATTTTGTGTTTTATGTAGAGACAGGGTCTCACTGAGTTGCTTAGTGCCTCACCATTGGGGAGGCTGGCTTTGAACTCGCGATTCTCCTGTCTCAGCCTCCCTAAGTGCTGGGATTACAGGCTTGAGCCACCGCGCCCGGCTCAAGATTGTATATCTTGTCTTCATTATCCGAGGTTCTGTCTTCCAGGTGATCTAGTCTGCTGGTGATGCTTTCTATTGAGTTTTTTATTTGGTTTATTGTTTCCTTCATTTCAAGAATTTCTGATTGGTTTTTTTTCACGATCTCTAGCTCTTTCTTAAAGTAATCTTTTGCTACTTGTAATTGCTCTCTTATCTCTTAATGATCTAGAATGATCGATGGTTGCCTTTATTTGCTCTCCTATTTCTTTGTTGGATTGATCAATTTTTGCCTGTAATTGTTCACTTATGTCATTCTTTAGTTCGCTGATCATTTTAATTATGTATATTCTGAATTCTTTCTCTGACATTTCATCAACTGTGCTGTCAATGGATTCTGTTACAGTGGTATCCAGGTTTATTTGGGGCACTTTCTTCCCTTGTTTTTTCATGTTGATTGTGTTTCTTCCTTTCTTGAAATACCAATCTGAGGTATTGAGGCTTCTATCCTATAATCTTGTTTTGACACTCCAGATTACCTGTGTCTCGCCTTGGAGCTACTTCTGTTCTCCCAGTGTCCCAAGATGGGCACTACTGTCACTAAAGTTGGTGGCAGAGGTAGTGGACGTACCTCTAGAAGGCAGTGGGAGTGGCCTTGGCTGGGCTCCTGAGGTGGCCCATGAGGGCTGTTTTGCCCCTCTCTTCCACTCCTCCTGGTGAACAGGAACTCTGGGGCGGAACTAGAGGCGGGCTCAGGTCTCACTTAGGCAGGGTCACAAGCTGGAGAGTCTGTGTGCGACCCTTACAGTGAGCATGAGCTCCCCTGGGGCTGGAAGCTAGCAGGCTCTGGTCTGCCTTTAACTGGGCACCCCTGGCATTCCCTAAGGGCGGTTTTGGGCCTTCTGTCTCGCCTGACCACAGGAACTTTGGAGCGGAACTGAGGCAGGCCCAGAGCGCACTTGGGTAGGGCCTCTTCATGCTGGGATCTCTGGAGGCCACTCTTACCCTGGGTGTGCCTTCCTCTGTGGCTGGTAGCAATCAAACTCTGGTCAACCCTTAGTTGGACACCCGTGGAATTTCCTGAGGGTGGATCTGGGTCCTCTGTAGCTCCTGCCGGACCCCAGGAACTCTGGAGCGGAACTGGGGCGGACTCAGGCTGCCCTTGGGTGGGGCTGCCTCACGCTGGTGTCTCTGGAGTGACTCTTGCCCTGAATTTGGGCTCCCCAGTGGCTAGAGGTAGCAGTCCCTGGTCTCCCTTTGGCTGGACAACCGTGGAGGGCAGATCAGGGCCCTCTGCGGGTCCTGCTGGTCCACAGGAACTATGGAGCGGAACTGGGGCGGGCCCAGGCTGCCCTTGGGCGGGGCAGCCTCACGCTAGGGTCTCTGTGGGGACTCTTACCCTGAATTTGGGCTCCCCAGTGGCTAGAGGTAGCAGTCCCTGATCTCCTGTTGGCTGGACACCTGTGGAGGTTCCTAAGGGCAGATCTGAGCCCTCTGTGGCTCCTGCTGGTCCACAGGAACTCTAGAGCGGAACTCAGAAGTCAAGTTTCTTAAGCATGCATTCTTTTTTTTTTCTTACAACTTTTTTTAAAAAACATTTATTTTTTAGTTGTAGGTGGACAGAATATCTTTATTTTTATGTGGTGCTGAGGATTGAACCCAGTGCCTCAGTGTGCTAGGTGAGCATGCTATCACTGTGCCATAACCCCAGCCCTTAACATCTTTTTTAATTTTTTTATTAGTGCATTATAGTCATACATAGTTAAGTTCATTTGACAAAATTATACATGCCTGGAATATAAGTTACTCCATTGCAATCTCCAGTGCCTCCACTTTCCCTTCTCTCTTCCCTCCCCTTATTTTCCTTTTTCTGCTGGTTGTCCTTTCTCTCATTAGTTAATTAATTTTTGATTTTTATTTTATAGATAATACATAATGGTGGAATTCAATGTAGTATATTTATACAGTATATTTATACACCCACATAGTGTAATTTTGTCAAGTTTATTCTGCATTTCCTCCCCTTTCCTGTCCCTCCTCCCTTCCAGTCTTCTTCTTCTACTCCAGTAACCTTCCATCTATCTTTATACCTGACTCTCCTCACTTTTCTCATAATTTGCTCTAGTTGCTGCCTATGAGAAAAAATACTTGACTCTTGATTTTCTGAGTCTGGCTTAAATTTTACTTAGCATGATGTTTTCTGGTTTCTTCCATTTACTAGCAAATACATAACTCCATTCTTCTTTATGACTAAGTAAAACTTTGTTGTTTATATACAACATTTTAAAAATCTATCTATTGACCAGCACCTGGGCTGGTTCTGTAACTTGTCTGTTGTAAATTGTGCTGCTTTAAATATTGAGATGGCTGTATCACTATAGTATACTGATTTTAGTTCTTTGGGATAAATACCAAGGAATGGACTTGCTGGGTCATATGGTTCTATTCCTAGTTTCTTGAGAAATCTCCATACTACTTTCTATAGTGGTTGTACTAATTTGTATGAGCATACCTTTCCCCAGACATCCTCACCGGCATTTATTATTTGTATTCTTGATAATTGCCATTTTGACTGAAGTGAGATGAAATCATAGCATAGTTTTGATTTGTATTTTCCTGATTGCTAGAGATGTTGAACATTTTTTCATATATTTATTGGCCATTTGTCTTTCTTCTTTTGATAAATTCCTGTTTAGTTCTTTTGCCCATTTGTGGACTGGATTATTTGTTTTTGTGTTGTTTTCATTTTGGTATTAATATTTTTGAGTTCTTCATGTACTCTGAATATTAATCCCTGTAAATGGAGTAGCTGGCAAAGATTTTCTCCCATCTGTAGCCTCTGTCTTTAGGATCTTATTTCCTCTGCTGTGTGAAAGGTTTTTAATCGGAAGGCATGTATTCTTTTCACCTTCTGAGCTTTTCCTGGTTCCTGATGGACATTCCGGTGATCTACTGAATGCCTCTGTTCACTTTAATGCCCAAGACAAGGGAGATGTGAGAAAAGGGCCTATTCTTACGAATCCCTGACTCTTACCTCAGAATTCACCTTTTCCTGATCCAGAGAAGGCAAAGATATCCTATTCTATTCCATGATTTGGTAAATGGACTTTCTACTTCTATATCAGTACTGATACTTAAGTTATCCACAGTGGCATGAATTATAGTTCCAGCTACTTCGGAGGCTAAATGAGAAGATAACTTGAACCCACAGGTTTGAGACCAGCATGAGCAGCATAGCAAGACCCTATCACAAACAAACACACAAACAAAACAAAGAAAACTTTGTCCTGACTTAAAGGGACTGTTTTCCTTTCATGGAAAAGGCAGTTATGGAGCCATGTAGCCTGATTCAAATTCCGTCTCCCTCACTCATTAGCTGAAGGATTTTGGACAAATTATTTAATTGTTCTACATTTAGTTCCTAATTCATAAAGCTTTTATTATGATCTTTTGAAAAAAGTATTTATTTACTTTAAACATTTTATTTATGGTTAACACATAATATTGTACATATATCTTTTTTCTTTTTATTTATATACAGTGCTGAGAATCAAACCCAGTGCCTCACACATGCTAGGCAAGTGCTCTACCACTGAGCCACCACCCCAGCCCCTAGTAGTGTACATATTTCTAGAGTACAACATGATGTTTTGGGATTTTTTTTTTTTTGGGTACTGGGGATTGAACTCAGGGGCACTCGACCACTGAGCCACATCTCCAGCCCTATTTTGTGTTTTATGTAGAGACAGGGTCTCACTGAGTTGCTTAGCACCTTGCCATTGCTGAGGCTGGCTGTGAACTCGTGATTCTCCTGTCTCAGCCTCCCTAAGTGCTGGAATTACAGGCTTGAGCCACCATGCCTGGCGTTTTGGTTTTTTTTTAACCTTTATTTTATTCATTCTTTTTTTTTTTTTTGGTACTGGGGATTGAACTCAGGGGTACTCAACCACTGAGCCACATCTCCAGCCCTATTTTGTGTTTTTTTGTAGAGACAGGATCTCACTGCATTGCTTAGTGCCTCACTGTTGCTGAGGCTGGCTTTCAACTCGTGATTCTCTTGTCTCAGCCTCCCTAAGTGCTGGGATTACAGGCGTGCATCGCTGCGCCCGGCTTATTCATTCATTTTTATGTGGTGCTGATGATCAAACCCAGTGCCTCACAAATGCTAGGTGAGTACTCTACCACTGAGCCATGATCCCAACCCCAACATGATGTTTTGATACATATATATATTATGTATTGATCAAATCAGGATTATTAGCATATCTATCACCATAAACTTTTTTGTGATGAGAACATAAAAAAAAAACCTCTCTTCTAGATATTTTAAAATATGTCACTTTTCAGCTGGGCGCGGTGGCTCAAGCCTGTAATCCCAGCACTTAGGGAGACTGAGACAGGAGAATCACGAGTTCAAAGCCAGCCTCAGCAATGGCGAGATGCTAAGCAACTCAGTGAGACCCTGTCTCTACATAAAACACAAAATAGGGCTAGAGATGTGGCTCAGTGGTTGAGTACCCCTGAGTTCAATCCCCAGTACCAAAAAAAAAAAAAAGAATGAATAAAGTAAAAGTTAAAAAAAAAACCCAAAACATCATGTTGTACCCTAGAAATATGTACACTGCTACGGGCTGGGGTGGTGGCTCAGTGGTAGAGCACTTGCCTAGCATGTGTGAGGCACTGGGTTTGATTCTCAGCACTGTATATAAATAAAAAATAGGGCTGGGGATGTGGCTCAGTGGTCGAGTACCTCTGAGTTCAATCCCTGGTACAAAAAAAAAAAAAATAGGTCTGGGGATGTGGCTCAGTGGTTGAGTGCCCCTGAGTTCAATCTCTAGTACCAAAAATCAATCAATCAATCAATCAATCAATCAATCAAACATGTCATTTTTAACTCATTATCATTAAACAATCTTTCTCCATCCTTCTTGTTTTTATTGTTATTTTAATTGGCACATGATATTTATATGTATTTATGGTATATAGTATGATAATTTGATCCATGTATATGATGTGTAATGATCAAATCAGGGTAACTAGAATTTCCCTCTTCTCAAACATTTATTATTTCTATGTTGGGAAACTTTGGACTCAGAGTTATTTTAAAAAATATATCATTAATTGTTTTATAGTATAGTTACTCTACCATGCTATGATAGGACTAATTCTTCCTAACTGTATTTGGGTATCCATTATTTAACCTATCTCCATTCCTCCCCCACTCATCCCCTCCTAGTCTCCAGTGACCACAATTGTACTGTCTTCTTCTATAAGATTGATTTAATTAGCTTTCACAAGTGAATGAAACACCTGGGTTTGTTTTTTAAACAGCTTTACTAAGATATAATTCACATACCATACAATTCACCAATATGTAGTATACAGGCAAAATCACTTTTATAGTCTAAACTTAGTGTCCCAGTGGTTTGTATTCTTTTTTTTTTTTGGTATCAGGGATTGAACTCAGGGGTTCTTAACCACTGAGCCTCATCACCAGCCCTATTTTGTATTTTATTTTTATTTTAACTTTTTATTTTTTATTTATTTATTTTGTATCGGGGATTGAACTCAGGGGTACTTGACCACTGAGCCACATCCTTAGCCCTATTTTGTGTTTTATGTAGAGACAGGGTCTCACTGAGTTGCTTAGCACCTCACCGTTGCTGAGGCTGGCTTTGATTCTCAGCAAATCAAAGCTGGTGATTGAGATTGAGGCTGGTGATTCTCAGGTCTCAGCCTCCCAAAGTGCTGGGATTACAGGCGTGTACCACTGTGCCCAGCTGTGGTTTATATTCTTAAACACATTTTATCCTAACTGAAGTAGGTCTTTTTTCTTCTATAATTATTTTGTTCTTTTTTCTTTATAACATGCTCTTTTACACGATAGTTTTGATGTGATCAAAGTATGTAGTCAAAGTATGCTTTGTTTTGTAGCTTATTCTTCTCTTTGGAGGAATCCCTTACCTCTGGAGACTTTCTGGACGGTTCTGTGGTTATGCTGGCTTTGGACCAGGATACGAGGTATGTGATTCATTAGCATATATTTGTCAGAATATTTTTTTATGCTTGGCAAAGTTTTTACTAAAGTTAACATTTTGGCTCCCACCATCATTAGACTTGCTTCTCTATCTGTACAATCCTTGTCTGCCCATGTATTAGGATAATACCGGTTATTGTAACAAACCCCAAAATTTCAGTGGCTTATCACAATAGTTTTTTCCTCACTCATGTACAAATCAGGTGTATTTTATTTTATTTTATTTTTTCCACTTTTAGATGTTTATTTGAATTTCCATATTCCACTAAATATACAAAAATCATTTAATAACATTAAATTATGAGTAAAAATCCAAATCAGGAAAATATATCATATATACCATATGTACACATATGCAATATATACATACATAACATACATATAAAATATATTCTCATTTGTAATATTTACACATATTATATATATATATACACACACATTATATATGTAGTGTGCAAAAATTGTGTGTGTGTGGAATGCCCACAACTAAAAAAAAATATATCTAGTATATCTAAAATATACATGGTTTTCTACATGGTTTCTGAGTCTTAGAAGTTGCTAGAGTAGAGTTTGTCTATAACTTTACTCCTAATCTTAATGGTGACCTAAATGATATAAAAATAATAGTTTTTATTTATTACAAAAAATAAAGCAGATCAGTTTTTTCTTTCTTTCTTTTTTTTTGCGGGGGTGGGGGGGAACCAGGGATTGAACTCAGGGATACTCGACCACTGAGCCACATCCCCAGCCCTGTTTTGTGTTTAATTTAGAGACAGGGTCTCACTGAGTTGCTTAGCACTTCGCCGTTGCTGAGGCTGGCTTTGAACTCACGATTCTCCTGTCTTAGCCTCCCAAAGTGCTGGGATTACAGGTGTGCGCTACCGCACCTGGCTAGTTTTTTCTTTCTTGATGGAAATTTGTTTGGTTTTCAAGTTTCAGGTTCTAGTCATTGATATGACTAGGAAAAAAATCTATGGCATTTAATGTAGACTGTCAAGGACATCTTTCTTTCTTTTTTTTTTTTTCTGGTTTCATTTTATTTTATTATTATTCCACTTTCAATTAAGGGGGGAGGGGTTGAGGAGCAGCTTGTATAGCAATTACTTCCAAGATAGGGAACCAGATGGGGGGATGGGGTGAGAAAACCAGAGATGAGAATGAGGTTGAAGCTTCACCATGTGCAGTTCAAATTTTGTGCCATGTACATATGTTACCCTTTAAAATAACCTATACTGAAAATAATGAGAATTAATGAGATTAGAGTAAAAATAGATAAGATTTGGTAGAAGAAAGAGAGAATAACAGAAAACTGTCTTAAGTTGGCAAAAATTGGAATGTTTTGTTTGTTTTTAATAATAACCAAGGAAAGAGAAAAAGCAGGCTTTAGGGACAAAGAGGGGAAGCTGAGTCCCAAGGTGATGTCATTTGGGTAGTAGGATAGAATAGGAGGGAGGATGAAGTCATTTTTGAAAGCCATCAGCAGGGAGAGCCATGTGAGGAGGTTAAGTCACTTGGGGATGAAAGGATCAAGAAACAACGCCTGAGGGAAACCCACTGAAATCAGAAAGATGAAGAGAATGTTTCTTCTAAAAGCCCTCTCTGTTCTCTGATGACTTCAATAAGCAGAGTTATGCTTAAACCGAAAGGGGGAAAAGGTGAGAAAGTAAGAAGATAACTTTCCCCAGGAGGGCCTCGAAGCAACATGTCCTATGTTTTGCACCAGTGAGAACCTAGAGAAAATCCTTTCCCAAGGAAGAGTGGAGAGGGGGAAGGACAGCCATTTCCTAGGGACGGCCTGCATGGTTTGCTCTCACTGGGGCCTCCGAGCCACTTGCAGCATCCTCCCAGGCTGACCTGTTGGCTCTTGACTTGGAGTTGCTGCTGACTGCCATGACCTGAAGGACATCTTTCAGTACTTTATAAAGTGCCAACTACATGAAGCCCAATTAATTTTGAGATTCTGTTTACGTTAGTCGGAAGGGTGACATAAACTCCCCATATGAGGGTCCCTGGTTACCTGCATTTCATGTTTTCTTCTTTAAGACAGGAAGCTGAACATTTTTTCGCTCTGCACAATCATGTCCTGCTCCTTGATATGTTTTCCATCATCAAATCATTGTACAGCCCTGTTTGCTGAAACTGTCTCTCTCCTATTTTCTCTTTTCCTTTGTGTTTTTGTTTCATGATATTTTACCACCACTTTACTAGGGGCAGGAGGTTAAGAAGTGAAGAATTATATTCCGTGTGCAGTCTCTAACTCGATTTCTGCCCTAAGCACCCTGGGCATAAAGAGGAGGAATGGTTACTTCCTATGCAGAGTCCAAGGACTCTCATGGTTTTATTCTTCATATTGGATGTCCCAGCTTCTTATAATGAGAAGATGTTCAGATGAGTTGTTTTTTTAAAAATTTATTTATTCATTTATTTATTCTAATTAGGTATATATGACAGCAGAATGCATTTTAATTCATTGTTCACAAATGCAGCACAACTTTTCATTAAGCCAGGTGTATTTTTAGTCAGTAGGTGACTTTATTCCATGCGCTAAGCTGGGGATCCAGTCACTTTTCATCCAGTGTCCTAAAGATAGTAGAGAGAGTACCATCTTCTTATTTTTCCTAGCTCCCGAATGATCCTGTCCTTTGCCATCACATTTCATTGAAGCTGGAAAATGTAGTCTCTGTTTCTTAGGAACAACTCTGTACAATGAAAAGAGAAGCATGAATTTTGTTGATCCCACACTAAGCAGATAGTCTGGGTCCCAAACATTTAGCAAATAAGACAGAACATTTGTGTCCTAGAATCTCCATTGAGCTGCTTGAGTTGACCATCACTTTTCCAGGTAATCTAATTATTGGGCAAAGTATTAAACCTGAGACTCTCCATCTATAATGGATACTACAGCACTGCTTCCTGACTTCTACTTGAAAATTGCCAGATGTTACTTTCTTCCTGATTGTGTATTTGAAATCCTGAATCTCCTATATGTGTAGATATACTGAGTTTTAACTTAGCTCATTCTGTGTCCCTTTTCTGAATACCTTTTTTTTTTTAAATATTTTTTTAGTTGTAGATGGACACAATATCTTTATTTATTTTTTTATTTTTATGTGGTGCTGAGTATCGAACTGAGCCACAATCCCAGCCCCTCTGAATACCTTTTTCTTTTTTTTTTCTTTTTCTCAAAAGTTGCATTTTAATACATGTTATCAAACATAACAGAAAAAAAACTAATTTTCAGAAGCTGTACACACTATTCACTGAAAATATTTGTTGAGGCAAATAGAAAAAAATTATTACAATCATAATTTTTCTAACTTTGCACAAAATTATAAGCAGATTACATTCTTCATATTAAACATCTTTATATTCTGAATACCTTTTTTAAAGCAATCAGACTCTTAAGACTTCTTTTTCCTGTGCAATCCCTTTATCTGTAGGTTTTTTTATTTTTTATTTTTTTGGGTACTGGGGATTGAACTCAGAGGCACTCAACCACTGAGCCACACCTCCAGCCCTATTTTGTATTTTATTTAGAGACAGGGTCTCACTGCATTGCTTAGTGCCTTGCCTTTGCTGAGACTGGCTTTGAACTCTCAATCCTCCTGCCTCAGCTTCCCAAGCTGCTGGGATTACAAGCATGTGCCACTACCCCTGGCCAGACTGCTCTTAAGTCTTTAAAAAGAAAGTTTTAAGCCGGGCGCGGCAGCACAAGCCTGTAATCCCAGCATTTAGGGAGGCTGAGACAGGAGAATCGCGAGTTTAAAGCCAGCTTCAGCAATGGCGAGGCGCTAAGCAAACCAGTGAGACCCTGTCTCTACATAAAACACAAAATAGGGGGGCTGGGATTGTAGCTCAGTGGTAGAGCGCTTGCCTCGCATGTGTGAGGCCCTGGGTTCGATCCTCAGCACCATATACAAAGCAATAAAATAAAGACATTGTGCCCATCTACAACTAAAACAAAAAATATTTAAAAAAAAAAAAAAAAAAAACACAAAATAGGGCTGGGGATGTGGCTCAGTGGTTGAGTGCCCCTGAGTTCAATCTCTGGCACCAAAAAAAAAAAAGAAAGTTTTAAGGGGCTGGGGTTGTGGCTCAGTGGTAGAGCATTTGCCTTGCATGTGTGAGGCGCTGGGTTCGATCCTCAGCACCACATAAAATAAATAAATAAAGGTATTATGTTCATCTACAACTAAAAATAAAAAAAAAGAGAAAGTTTTAAAAACCATCAATGTTTCCAATATTTGAAATAATGGGATACTAAAAGTTTTTATTTTTAAAAATTTTTTCCTATGCATTTAGAGCTGATAATAACAGTTTTCAGTGTGATAACCAAAATTTTTACAGATGACAGAACAATCATAATGTTTTATATGATCATTACAAAGATTGAGTTTGCATAGTCATTTTTATGCTTTTAGACTATTATGTGAAGCAAGACCTGCCTGTATTCATTATGTGCATGTATTATTTATCTAATTATTCTTCTTTGGTTGGTTGGTTTCATATTTTCCTTATTACATATAATGCTACAGTGTACATTTTTTTTTTTTGGTACTAGGGATTGAACTCAGGGGTACTTGACCACTGAGCCACATCCCCAGCCCTTTTTTTGTGTTTTATGTAGAGACAGGGTCTCACTGAGTTGCTTAGTGCTTTGCTGTTGAGGCCGGCTTTGAACATATGATTTTCCTGTCTCAGCCTTCCAAAGTGCTAGGATTACACGTGTGCGCCACTGCACCTGGCTACAGTGTACATCTTTTATCTAAATCTTTATGCATTAGTTTCTGAGTATTTTTTTTTTTTTTTTTTTTTTTTGGTACTGGGGATTGAACTCAGGGGCACTCGACCACTGAGCCACATCCCCAGCCCTATTTTGTGTTTTATGTAGACACAGGGTCTCACCGAGTTGCTTAGCACCTCGCCATTGCTGAGGCTGGCTTTGAACTCGCGATTCTCCTGTCTCAGCCTCCCTCAGTGCTGGGATTACAGGCTTGAGCCACCGCGCCCGGCTTAGTTTCTGAGTATTTATAGAATCAACTTAATCAAAGTCTATGTGCAGTTAAAATTTAGTTAGCTGCTGCCAAATTCCCTCCTAAGAAAGCTTTTTTGGTTTATAGTCTTCCATGGTGTATAAAGCATTAAAATACTCTTTTCATGGATTCTTGCTAACATTTAGTATATACATGATCTTTTTATTTTTGCCACTCTAACAGGGAAAAATGTGATTGCTCTATTATTTCAACTTACTACTGAATGGAAAAGTCAGGGTATGAAACAACATAAGTAAATAAAAGCTTGTATGTGAATATCCATATAGATATTTTTCTTTTCTTTCTTTTTTCTTTTTTGGTACTGGAGATTGAACCCAGAGATGCTTTATCACTGAGCTCATCCCAGTTCTTTTAAAAAAATTTTTTTAAACAATTTTTATTTTTAGTTGTTGATGGATCTTTATTTTATTCATTTATTATTTATATGTGGTGCTGAGGATCAAACCCAGTGCCTCACGCATGCTAAGCAAGCGCTCTACCACTGAGCTACAGCCCTAGCCCCCCCAGTTCTTTGTATTTTTCATTTTGATATGGTCTCTCTAAGTTGTTGAGGCTGACCTCAAATTTAGAATCCTTCTGCCTTAGCCTCCTGAGTCACTGGAACTACAGGTGTGCATCACCATACCTAGATCCATGTAGTTTTTTTATACAACTGGTATACTAGTGAAGAACATTCAGATCAGTTCAATTTTTTAAATTATAGTGGTGTACATCCTTGTACATACATCTTTGTGCACATACTCTACATCTACAAAAAGTCTGAAATAGTATATACCAAAATTCCAAAAGTGGTTTTCTTTGAGGAGAATTTGACGATTTTATTTATTTTTATGTATTTATTTTTGGTGGTGCTGAGGTTTGAACTCAGGGCATTGTGCATGTGAGGCAAGCACTCTACCAACTGAGCTATATCTCCAGCCCTTTAATGTTTGTTTATTTCAAGATAATAGAGCAATGAGCATGCATTTCTTAAAATCATTTTCTATATTAAAAAGGAGAAGAAAAGTAGGTAGATCTCAGCCTATCCTAGGTATAGGCAGTATTTTTTTTGGCAGAAATTTCTGCTTTTCCAAACTACCAACAAGGGTCTCATAATCAGTGTCCTTATTTTTTTTTTTTTTTTATTAATTTTTTTGGTGGTGCTGAGGATTGAACTTAGGGCCTTATGCATTAGAGGCAAGCACTCTACCAACTGAGCTATATCCCCAGCCCTCGTGTCCTTATTTTTGGACAGTGAGATATGGCCTGACCCTTCTTAGCAAACAATGGATTAAAGACTTAGAATGCTCTGAAGTTCTTTTGCTATATCATGAATTTGAAGTGAAATGAGTTGGTTCATCTCGAGGAAGAGATGCATTTTGCCATTATTCAAGATGTGTTGGTCTGAGTCACTCCCCCTCATGTTGCAGGACTTTTTTTTTTTTTTTTAAATATTTTTTAGTTGTCAGTGGATCTTTATTTTATTTATTTGTATGTGGTGCTGAGAATCGAACCCAGTGCCCTATGCATGCTAGGCAAGCGCTGTACCATGGAGCCACAACTCCAGCCCAAGGACTTTATAATGTTCTGTGTCCCATGGCCTTGAGGTGTTCACAGACAGGAATATAGCCAGATCTTGTTGTGTTTGAGAAGCAATGGGTTAAAACCCTTTCTCCCCACTGCCTGGGGAGTATCCTGTCCTAGGATACTTTCTCTTCTCTGAGTTGGTTTAGAAATCTTCTGAGAAAAGGTACTGGAATTGTATACTCTTCACATTTCCCCAGGGTAACTTTCCTGTCACACTTCCTTTGTCAACTTTTGTGAACTCTAATTCACACTCATCTGTTAGGAATAAACCAGTCATAAAGAGGAGTAATGGAAAAAAGCATTTGGGGTCAGATTATGAAAATCTTTAAATGTACAATGAATTTAACCAGCCAGAAGTGCCTATAATCCCAGCAACTCAGGAGGCTGAGGCAGGAGAATCGCAAGTTCAAAGCCAGCCTGGGCACCTAAGTGAGACCGTCTCAAAATAAAAAATAAAAAGGACTGGGCTGTGATTATGGCTCAGTGGTAGAGCACTTGCCTCGCATGTGTGAAGCACTGGGTTCGATCCTCAGCACCGCATATAAATAAATGAATAAAATAAAAGGCCATCAACAACTTAAAAAAAATTAAAAAAAAAAAAGGACTAAGGATATAGCTCAGTGGTAAAGTACTCCTAGGTTCAATCCCTGGTACAAAAATAAGATAATTACCAAGGGTAAGTTTTTGCATTTTGGCTTTTTATGAAAAACTGGGCTCACTCTGCTCTATTTACTGTGGTCCAGCTTTTTTGAGTCTCCATTTTAAGTTTCCCTTCCTAATCCCAACCAGGCCTCTCTTGTCATCTTCCACATACTGGGTGCTGTTTTCTCTCTCCATACTTTTGCAGATTGCTTGAAATTCCTCCTCCTCGCCTGTCCTTTCCTGTCCCAATAACTTCTCTCTCTCCAGAAAGGCATCTTAAGCCTCATCAGCTTTGTAAGCCTTTCTTGAATTCACCAGCATGTGTTGCTCTTTTCTGAATTCTTTTAACCATTTTAACTATGTGATGTAAGATTACTTTTGCTTGCATAGTGCCTATGTAAGAAAGAGTAATTGTTTCATTCTTTTTAAAAAATTTTTTTGTAGTTTTTGATAAACCTTTATTTTTATTTATATGTGGTGCTAAGAATCGAACCCAGTGCCTCACACATGCTAGGTGAGTGCCCTACCACTGAACCACAACCCTAGCCCCTAATTGTTTCTTTCTTTTACTCCTTCCCTTGCAATTAAACTTTTTCTGAGGGTAGAGATGATATTTCAGTAATTGTATTAACCATAGGATCAAGCACATTGCTTGGAATAGAATAAGTACTCAGCAAATATTTGCTGATTTGTTCCCTAATAGTTTATTTGAAGAATGAATTACATTAACTGTATTCTCAGCTACTCTGGAGGCTGAGGCAGGAGGATACAAATTCAAGACTAGCCTTAGTAATTTAGTGAGATCCTGTCTCTAAGTAATAATTTTTAAAAAGGACTGGGGATGTAGTTCAGTGGTAATGCCCCCCGGGTACCAGGTCAGGTGGGATGAGGAGAGTAAATTATATTACACCATTAAAAACTGCCATATTTTTTTTTTCTGTGCTTAGATCACTCAATCCTTGGTGTTTCTACTGTTGGCTACACTTTTCAGTGCATTGACTGGTTTGCCATGGAGTCTTTATAATACATTTGTGATAGAAGAAAAACATGGTTTCAACCATCAGGTATAATAAAAAAATACAGGTTTTTTTTTTTTTTTTTTAATGTGAAAATGTTCTGTGCTTTTGTCTTGTGCTGTTAATCATTTTAACATAATTTGCTACTTTAGAGAATGAATTAATTGAAAAAAAGGAACTACAGATATGGTAAAGATCATAATTTTAAAAGTCTTGCTACATCAGGGCTGGAGTTGTAGCTCAGTGGTAGAGTGCTTGTCTAGCACATGTAAGGCACTGGGTTCAATTCTCAGCACCACATATAAATATATAAAGATCAATTGACAACTAAAAAAATTTTTTTAAAAGTCTTGCTATAAATTCTGTGAGCACTAATGTTTAGTGTTTTTCAACTAATAACATTTAAATGAATTTATCTTAAGCTGTGAAATGTAGAAAATTTACTTATTATCTTAGGCTGCCTAGTATTAGTCATATAATACAGTCTCACTGCATGTTAATTTTAAAAATTATTCTAATAATGTATCCTTTGTATTCATTTGCTAGCTATTTAAAAAAGCAAAAACAGTTTCTCAGTTTCTAGTGGTGATGTTTTCTTTTTTTAGACTTTGGAGTTTTTTATGAAAGATGCAATCAAGAAATTTATTGTGACTCAGTGTATTTTATTGCCTGTGTCTTCACTTCTGCTTTACATTATTAAAATTGGAGGTGACTATTTTTTTATATACGCCTGGCTGTTCACATTAGTTGTTTCTCTGGTGAGTAAAATATTTCATTTTCTTTTACAAAAGTTCCTTCATGATATTACTGTGATTTAATCTTCACTAGCATGTTAACAGTTCTTAAGAAGATGAAATAGAAGTAGATGTGCCTATAAATTTCCCTCTTGGGAAGGCACAGTAGTACATCCCTGTAATCCCAACTACTTGAGAGGTTGAGGCAGGAGGATCACAAGTTTGTAGCCAGCTTAGGCAACTTAATGAGACCCCATCTCAAAAAGGACTGGGAGTGGAACTCAGTGGAAGAATGCTTGTCCAGCATGTGTGAGGTCCTGGGTTCTAGCACTAAAAAATAATTTTCCTTAGTTTGTTTTTCGGTATATAAACGGAGGAGTTGTTGGACTATACATTTTCTTCTCTTCATGCTGACTTACAGATCCTGGAAACTAGTTATTGATAACTTTTAATGATCCAGTTGCCAGGCAGTTCTGAGTTGTGCATTTGTGAGTTGCCACCAGAGTGGATGTCTAAGTGTGTGATAATTTAATGACTCTTGACTGAACCCCGGGGCCTTAAAAGCATGAATTTTTTAGAAGAGAGATTGAAGAGGGACAAGAGAAAGAAACCATATACTTAATATGGCTTTCTTCTGCCCTCCCCCCTGCCTTCACTTTTCTTTTGCCCCTCTTCCTCTGCCTTCTTTGCTTCTCCTTTCCCTTCTTTGCTCCTTCTTCCCTGTTTCCTTCCTCTTCTTCCTTGCATCCATTCTCTCCTCCTTTCTCTCTCTCTTTTTTTTTTTTTTTTTTTGAGAGAGGTGAGTACTGGGGATTGAACTCAAGAGCACTCAACCACTGAGCCACATCTCCAGACCTATTTTGCATTTTATTTAGAGACAGGGTCTCACTGCGTTGCTTAGTGCCCCGCTTTTGCTGAGGCTGGCATTGAATTCGCCATCCTCCTGTATCAACCTCCTGAGCCACTGGTATTACCGGCATGTGCCATCGTGGCCATCTTTTTCTTTTCTCTTTAATCCTTCATTGCCACCTCCTCTCCTTTTCTCTCATCCCCGCCCAACCTTCTTTTCTTTCTTTCCCATATGCTAAACTGGTTCATAGCACAAGTACTACAACACAATCAAATTGTTTGTTCACAGCCCCCAGAAAATATCATCTGTCAGTTTTTCAACTTCACTGATGATGATGGTTATTTTAATCTGAATTACTTGAAGTTCATTGCTTTACTTCCCACTGGTGGGATCAGGATCAGCAAATGGGTGCAAGGTGGATTTATAGATATACATGACAAACTGAAGTAAGAGGAAAGAGAGCAGAGGAAATACTCCAGAAGTGCCTAAGCAGGTGCTGTTTCAACCACAGTGGACAATTATGAATTGCGGGTAATTGATTTTTGTAGAAAAACCAAGTAACAGCTCTAGTAAAAATGCACAATCTCTTGTAATGTTTGTTTAGCACAGACTTCAAGTGTATCTTGATTACTCTAAAAAAGAGAATTACTTGTTATGATTGGCTTATGATGTTCTGGCAATCCCCATGATAGTTTTGATAGGTCTATTTATCACCACCCAGATCTTAGTCACAGTAGCATTATCTTCCTAAATAAAATTGACAGGTTTACTGTATTATAAAACTACTACTTTGACTTAATTCCAATAAAAGAGATATTAAGCTGTTACTGTCTGGAACTATTTGAATCTGGGAATACCGGAGTGTTTTCATTCTCAAGTTTGGAGTGGATGTAATTGTTTCGATATAATTCAATGTATATAATAATGAATAGTTTTTCTTTAAGAACATATTCATAGGTTATTCTGATATTTACTTTTCAGGTTCTTGTCACAATCTATGCTGATTATATTGCCCCTTTATTTGACAAATTCACACCTCTGCCTGAGGGAAAGCTTAAACAAGAAATTGAAGTAATGGCAAAGAATATTGACTTTCCTTTGACTAAGGTGTATGTTGTTGAAGGTAAGACTGCCTGAGGGTACAGATTTATTCAAGTGATTTGTTTTGAGTACTCTATTCCTAAAATTTTAGTGAAAGAATGAATCAGTGTTTTTTATTTGTTTTAATTTGTTATTTAAAGGTAAGACTTTTTAAGATTTTTAAGAATTAATGACATAGTCCAGGGATAAAAATTGGAGTTCTGATGCCAAATCCTGCTCTTGCCTGCAGCTGTTTTTGGTGAACTTTATAGTATTGTTTCTAATCATTGAGGCCTTTTTTACTTTCTATTATGTTGTATATTAGACTAATTTATTTACTTCTTTTATCTGCTTAGCTCCTTTAAGTGATTGAGTTGGAGTATTAAATAGTCAAAGTCCATTTAGCAATAGTTTAGAAGCTGTAAAGCAAAACCATTGTTATTGGCTTTGTTTCCTCCAACAAAACATCCAATATTCTGGAGGACTCTGTTTAACCTGTAGATTACTAAAACTGTAGCACCTTTGGGTAATTCAGATTAGTTATACTCTGCTTTTCTGTTGATTGCCTTTGAGAGTTAAGCTGTTTGCTTGCATAAGACTACTAAAGTCTCAAGGCAGCCTACAAAGCTGGAGAGAAACACTATTTTGTGTGATACCATAATTTTCAGAATCTATTAATTAAAATTCATATAAATGAGCCAGGCACACGGTAGCATGCGCCTATAGTCCTAGTAGCTTGGGAGGCTGAGGTGGGAGGATTGTGAGTTCAAAGCCAGCCTCAGCAAGGGCAAGGTGCTAAGCAACTCAGTGACACACTGTTTCTAAATAAAATACAAAATAGAGCTGGGGATATGGCTGAATAATCCAGTGGTACAGTGCCCATGAGTTCAATCCCCAGTACCAAAGCAAAACAACAAACAAAGAAAACCCATATAAATGAAGATAATAGGCTTTTGCTTTTGTAACTTATTAGCTCTGGGATCTCAGAACCTCACCCCTTTGGGTTTCAGTTGTGCTTTCACTGCAATTCGGCAAATATTTTCTGTGAAAAGCTAGATAGTAAATATTTAAGGCTTTTACAGGCTGCGTGGTCTCTGTTGCAACTATTCATCTCTGCCATTACAGTGCAAAAGCAGCCATAGACAATGCATAAGCACATAAACATGCTGTATTTTAGTAAAACTTTGTAAAAAATACAGCAGGTTGGATTTGGTCTGTGAGCCCTAGTTTGCTGATGTTTGCTATAATCAAAAATGTCTCTAGTGAGAAGTAGTTATGTTAGGTGAAGGGATAGAAACTGAGAAGCTGGGCTGAGGTTGTGGCTCAGTGGCAGAGTGCTTGCCTCACACGTGTGAGGCACTGGGTTCGATCCTCAGCACCACATAAGAATAAATAAACAAAATAGACACTGTGTCCATGTATAACTAAAATATATTTAAAAAAAAAAAAAAAGAAACTGAGAAACAATTGCCAAAGGGGGGGAGAACAAAGATGAACCCAACTGAAAAGAATGAATTAATAACAATAAGAAGAGTGTAAAAGTCTCAGACATTTAGTGGCTTCTAAGGCATACAGCTTACTAAGGACACATTGGAACAGCTTAAGATTCTATGGGGAAATAGAATAATAAGCCAATTTATACTTATTTAACCTTCATAATCACTACATTTTTAGGTAATATTAAACCAGTAACACACTAATCAGTATAGCAGAACAATCTCTGAGGGGCTTTTATTGAAGGGCTTTATAAGATACTGATCACTTAAGTTGTGAGCAGGTAATATAAAATAATAGGTAATAATATGATAGTAGAGGTAATCAATAAAATGTGATATAGATATCACATCTGTTAGGGTATCAGCCAGCCATACAGGACACCTCATGCAGCCAGGAGATCCTTTATTCAGGGGGGTGGGCGCCCAGGAGGAGGAAGGAGAAAAAGGGCAGAGGGAACGTGGGACAGAGAATTTATAGCCCGCTACAAAAACCTTGGCAAGCTATGGATTGGTCACTTTAAAATCAGCAGCGGTCTTTGATGTGCTAACCTGAGCTGTTAGGCTTTGTTTTTTCTGGTGGAAGATTGGGAGAGGAACCGCCTGGGGCAGGAGCTGCTTTAGGCTTTTAGAGAAGGGGTGCTAAAAACTGAGTACAAAAAGCTGTTTTTTACCTTACAACATCAATGCTATTTCCATTTTAGATGAAATAGAGAAGGCTTTTTGAAGGGCTATGATACAAGCTGGGACTTTATTGAAAATCAGGATATGCGGCTAGGGCTGTAGCTCAGTGGTAGAGCGCTTGCCTAGCATGCGTAAGGCACTGGGTTTGATCCTCAGCACCACATAAATATAAACAAATAAAATAAAGGTATCAAAAATACAATAACATTATAAAAAAAAGAAAATCAAGCTTTCAGTAGGACAGAGGTAGCATTTTTGAAGTTAGGCTGTGGAGTCAGTAGGCAGGTTTGAATCCTAGCTATATCATGAATTGCCTGTGTGACTTTGGGCAACTTAACTTTTGCCAAACAGCACTTTGCTTATCAGCTGCATGTGTTTTTGTTTTTTGTTTTTTGTTTTTAGTACCAAGGATTGAACTCAGGGGTACTCAACCACTGAGCCACATCCCCAGCCCTATTTTGTGTTTTTTTATGTAGAGACAGGGTCTCACTGAGTTGCTTAGCACCTCACTGTTGCTGAGGCTGACTTTGAACTCGTGATTCTCCTGTCTCAACCTCCCGAAGTACTGGGATTACAGGTGTGCACCACCGTGCCCCACTAGCTGCATGTGTTTTTATTGTTGTTAACAATAGTAACATTCCTCAAAAATATTTTGAATGATGAGTATCGTTACTAACAATATAAGACACATTAAAGACTTATACTCTGGTAGGGATATTATAGTGAAAAACCGAGAATCCTGCTTTTAAAAAAAACACTGATAGCCATGCATGTTGGCACATCCTGTAATCCCAGCAACTCAGGAGACTGAAGCAAGAGGATCACAAGTTTTTTTTGTTTTTGTTTTTGTTTTTTGGTACCGGGGATTGAACTCAGGGTCACTCAACCACTGAGCCACATCCCCAGCCCTATTTTTTGTGTTTTATGTAGAGACAGGGGCTCACTGAGTTACTTGGCACCTCACCGTTGCTAAGGCTGGCTTTGAACTCGCGATAGAGGATCACAAGTTTGAGACCAGCCTCAGCAACTTAGCAAGACACAAGTAATTTAGTAAGACCTTGTCTCAAAATAAAAAACAAAAAGGGCTGGGATATAGTTCAGTGGTAAAGCACCCCTTCAAGCCTCAGTAACAAAAACAAAACAAAAAAAAAGTAGCAAATGCTGTGCTGTGATGAAGGATAACTCTGTAGATATTTTAGATTGGGCCATCAGAGAAGACCTTGCTGAGCAAGTGACTGTTAAGCTGAGACTTAAAGGTAGGGGCCATGCACACTGAGTAATGGGAAGACCTTCTCAAGTTTGCCATCTTTAGGGACTATGAAAAAGTTCAATGTGGCTGCAGCAAAACAGGACAGTATTATCAGATGAACTCTGAGACTTAGGCAAGAGTCAGACCATGTAAATCTTTATAGTCAAGGTAGAGTTTAGAGTTTAAGTTCAATGGGAAAAGCCATCAAAGACTTTAGGTAGAAAAATGACGTGATCTGCCTTTATTTTGAAACTCTCTTGGGCTGCTGTAAGGAGAATACATGGTAGGAAAAGAAAGAGTGGAAACGGAGAGAGCAGTTAGGCGATTGTTGCAGTAGTAGTCCAGTTAGGTAATAATGATTTCACTGACTAGGACAGTAGTATTGATGAGAGAAATTAATATATTTGGGACAGGTTTTAGAGGTATGATGGAATTTTATGTGTGGGGAAATAAGAGAACCTCAAGGATAACTAGAATTTTTAACTGGGCAATTGGATAAGTGGTAGTTTATTGAGAAGGAAAAAAGCTGAGAGAAGACAGGTTTGTGGGGAGTTGAGTCCTAAAGGCTGTTGTGTAGAGATATCTTTCAAACATTGTATTAGTCATAGTTCTGCAAGCAAGAACAACTAACTGGCTGATTTAAACATAAAAACTTGTTCATTGAAATGGCATATGATAGCTCACAAAATCTCCAGAAAGGGAAATTTACCAATCTTGGAAAATGGATTGGTACATAGGGAGGCCACAAACTCAGAATCATACTTCAGAACCAATCTGGGGAGGACATTGCTGTTGCCATCTCAGAAAACTGAATTCAGTCGTTTGTACCCCTAACATTCCTGCTACTAGCACCTGTAATTAATTCTTCACTGCCTTGCTTTTTTGTGTAATTACCGACTGTGAGTATATCTAACTGACTAAGCCAGGGAATGGGGTAGCTGCCAGGAGTGCTGGGGAAGCCAGTATCTGTTTTTTCATATTTCTCCATTGAGAAGTGATCTCTCACAAGAATTACATGGTGTAAAATTCTCTGATCTCTGAAAGGGGATTGCAATATTGGGCAGGTAAACCAGCATATATAAAAACACAAACAACTATGTCTATAGACATCCATGTATGTCAGGATCCAGATGTCAGGCAGCTGGATGAGTCTGGTGTTTTAGGTAGAGATCAGGACTAGGAATATAGATTCGGAAATATCTGGCACCTGGATGGTGTTTAAGGATGTGGATAAGGGCACTTAGAGGAGAGAAGAGGGCCAGGGTCAGAGTTAGCAGGGAAGGAACAGCCAGCACAGGAGGCTGAGCAGGAGATACCATTGAACTAGGAAGAAGACCAGGAGAAAGTGATGTCTCAAAAGCCAGGATAAAGTGTTTTAGGGGGGAAATGGTCACTGGTGTTAAATACTGCCAAGAGAATGATAAAGATGAGACAGCCTTTTATCTTCATGGAATTGTTGATTTTCACAGTTCTCAAATATATTACTTCATTCTTCGGATGGTGGTATGAATCCATTTGGTAAGCAAGCATTAGTGAATGTCTGTTGCATGCCAGGCACAGCAATACAAAAAGCTTACGATCTAGGATAGGCACTCTATAAGATTTCTTGGAGGACTGGGGATGTGGCTCAGTGATAGAGCACTTGCCTATTACATGTAATAGGTTTGATCCCCAGCAACACACACACACACACACACACACACACACACACACACAAAGAAGAGGAGGAAGAATTCCCCAAAAGTTTTGTTAGAAGTCAAGTTCCTGGCTTCTACTAATAGAAATTCTGACTTAGAGGTTTCCAGTATCTATTTCTGTAAAGCACCTATAGGTGATTTTGGTTTAGGTACTCCTTGGACACAATTTGAGATACCTAGACTAGTGGGAGAAATTAAAATATTAATTTAATTTGGGCTGGGGTTGTGGCTCAGTGGTAGAGCACTTGCCTAGTGCATGCGAGGCACTGGGTTCGATTCTCAGCACCACATGTAAATAAATAAATAAAGGTCCTTCAACAACTAATAAAGATATTTTTTTAAAAAAAGATATTAATTTAATTTTCTGCCTATTTCCATAAATACTTCAGAAAGCTTCTAAGAAATTTTTTTTTTTTTTTGGTACTTGGAGATTGAATTCAGGGGCACTTAACCACTGAGCCACATCCCCAGCCCTATTTTGTATTTTATGTAGAGACAGGGTCTCACTGAGTTGCTCAGCGCCTCGCCATTGCTGAGGCTGGCTTTGAACTTGCGATTCTCCTGTCTCGGCCTCTCTAAGTGCTGGGATTACTAAGAAGTATTTTTTAAAAAATATTTTTAGTTGTAGAAGGACACACTACTGTTTATTTTATTTATTTTTTTATGTGGTGCTAAGGATTGAACCCAGTGCCTCATATATGGTAGGCAAGTGCTCTACCACTGAACCACAACCCCAGCTCCAAGAAATATTTTTAAACTAATTAAAATAGTGGAGTCAGAGAAAATGGAGGTGCATTAGAAGTGTGATCTCAGAATAGTAACACGGTTTTCCAGGGCCTGATTTCCTATATTATTGACAAAATTGGACTATATGTTTGACTCCTAATATCCAGGCAACCAAAGCAAAAAGTGCCATAAAATGCAATAAATAAATAAATAAATACTACTATTTATCAAAGCTTTATTATATTCTAATATAATAGAATATAAATACTGCCAAGTACTTTACATTAGAATAAAATAAAAATACTGCCAAGTACTTTACATTAGAAATATTGAATAGGTGCAAAATTCACATTTTCTTTTTTTTTAAATATCTTTATTGATTTATTTTTATGTGGTGCTGAGGATTGAACCCAGTGCCTCACGCATGCGAGGCAAGCGCTCTACCACTGAGCCACAATCCCAGCCCCCACATTTTCTTTTAAGAGATCTCTCATATCTTCTTTTAAAGAAAAGCATGTAAAGCCAGATGTGGTGGTGCATGCCTGTAATCCCAGCACTTTGGGAGGCTGAGACAGGAGAATCATGAGTTCACAGCCAGCCTCAGCAGCAACGAGGCGCTAAGCAACTCAGTGAGAACTTGTCTCTAAATAAAACACAAAATAGGGCTGGAGGTGTGGCTCAGTGGTTGAGTGGCCCTGAGTTCAATCCCCAGTACCAAGAAAAAAAAAAGGCATTTAAGTGCCAGGTGCTATGGTGCACATCTGTAATTCCATTTATTTGGGAGGCTGAGGCAGGAGGAACTCCAATTTGAGGCCAGCCTGGTCAACTTAGCGAGACCCTGTCTCAAAATAAAATTTAGAAAAGGGAATGTGACTAGTGACTAGTGATGTAGATCAGTGGCAAAGTGCATGCCTAGCATGTGCTAAAACCCAGGTTCCATCCCTGGCACCTCAATAAAATATAAATAAAAATACCCAGGCTTGGGCTGGGATTGTAGCTCAGTGGTAGAGCGCTTGCCTCACATGCGTGAGGCACTGGGTTCGATCCTCAGCACCACATAAAATAAATAAATAAAGATGTTGTGGGGGCTGGGATTATGGCGCAGTGGTAGCGTGCTTGCCTAGCACGCGTGGGGCACTGGGTTCGATCCTCAGCACCACATAAAAATAAAATAAAGATATTCTGTCACCTACAACTAAAAAATAAACATTAAAAAAAAAAAGATGTTGTGTCCATCTACAACTAAAAATATATTTAAAAAAAAAATACCCAGGCTTGGTGGTGCACAACTATAATTCTAGCAACTTGGAGATGGAGGCAGGAGGATCACAAGTTTGAGGCCAGCCTCAGGAACTTTGCAAGACCCTCCCTCAAAATAAAAAATTAAGCCAGGCATGGTGGCGCACACCTGTAATCCCAGCACTTTGGGAGGCTGAGACAGGAGAATCATGAGAATTCAAAGCCAGCCTCAGCAACGGCAAGGCGCTAAGCAACTCAATGAAACCCTGTCTCTACATAAAACACAAAATAGAGCTGGAGATGTGGCTCAGTGGTCGAGTACCCTTGAGTTCAATCCCCAGTACCAAAAAAATTAAATTAAAAATTAAAAGGGGTCTGGGGTTATGGCTCAGTGGTAGTGTGCTCCCCTAGCACATGTGAGGCACTGGGTTCGATTCTCAGCACCACCTAAAAATAAAATAAAGATATTCTGTCCACCTACAACTAAAAAATAAATATTTTTTTTAAAAAATTAAAAGGGCCAGGACTGAGAATGTACCTCAGTGCTAAAGTACCCCTGAATTCAATCCCCAGTATCACCAAAAAAAAGAAGACAATAACTATCTCATGAGGTAGATATTAACCTTACTTCATAAACAGGAAACTAAAGCTTAAAGAAAGTTTTCTAAATTTGTATGGCAGAGCCAAGACTTGAACCCAAAGTCTATACTCTTAACTACTACTACTACTAATAATTATTATTAATTATTAATTATTATTATTATTCATTACTATTATTATTATTATCCATAATAATAATAATAATAACTTTAATGTTTTTCTGATTATGGAAGCAACTGTTATTTTAAAAGCCCTAGAAAAGAGAGAAAAGTAAAAAGGAGGAAACAAAAATCCATTATTCTGGAAGCTAGTGGTAAACACTTCAATATTTTAGTACATTTCTTCATAAACGTTTTTTTAGTGCTTTTTATTTGTTTATGCTTTTTATTTACATATATATATATATATATATATTTTTTTTTTTTTTTTGGTACTGGGGATTGAACTCAGGGGTACTCGACCACTGAGCCACATCCCCAGCCCTATTTTGTGTTTTATGTAGAGACAGGGCCTCACTGAGTTGCTTAGCGCCTCGCCATTGCTGAGGCTGGCCTTGAACTCGCGATTCTCCTGTCTCAGCCTCCCTAAGTGCTGGGATTACAAGCGTGAGCCAGCGCGCCCGGCTTACATATATATTTTTTTCTTGACAATACTGGAATCTTTTTTTTAAAAATATTTTTATTTTTAGTTGTAGATGGACACAATGTCTTTATTTTATTGCTTTGTATGTGGTGCTGAGGATCGAACCCAGGGCCTCACGCATGCGAGGCAAGCGCTCTACCGCTGAGCTACAATCCCAGCCCCGACAATACTGGAATCTTATTGTGAGGTTTTGTATATTTCACAATACATTGGTTAGCTCTTTCTTGTTAAAATTCTTTGAAAGTGTAATTTTTTTCTGGCTGCTTAAAATTCCATTTCATAGCTTTATCATCATTTAATCATTCCAAAAGTGTTGTATATTTAGAATTATTTTACTTGTAAAACTGTGATGAATATAAGTATTTGTGGTCAGCAATGCAGGGAAACAGTCCACTGCTGGTGGTGATTTTCATTGATACAATTCTTCAGGTGTTAGACAGTTTGAAAATGATAATGTTCTTTTTAGTAGTTTAGTTTTGTAGGAGTCTCTCCAATGGACCCAAACTTTTTAATTATATTCCATGCTTTGAACTTTCTTTTCCTTAGGATCTAAACGCTCTTCCCACAGCAATGCTTATTTTTATGGCTTCTTCAAGAACAAGCGAATAGTTTTGTTTGACACTCTACTAGAAGAGTACTCTGTACTAAACAAAGACATCCAGGAGGAGACTGGCGTGGAACCCCACAATGATGGAGAAGGGGACAGTGAAGAAATAAAAGCTAAAGTTAAAGTGAGTTCTTACTTTCCTGAGAGACTCTGCCTTAGTTTGTATACATAGTGCCTTTGCCAACTCGAAATGACACTAATTTCTATGCGATGAGTGTCAGGGAGACTACCAAATAAAAACACCGTGGCTGCTTTATAGTTCTGGTATTTGGGAGAGATTACTTCTATTATTATATGCTAACTACCTTGCAAGCTTTTACAGATCACAAATACATGTTTATGGTTTCTTCAAGAACAAGCAAATAGTTTTATTTACTCTACTATTTACAATCAAAGAATTCCCACAGGGCAAATAAAGAGAAGGTAAACATCTAATTTTTAACTTCATTGAGACATAGCAATTATAGGCTTTGGCACCCGAGAGACAGAGTTGAGTCCTGATTCTGTCTTTTAGTAGCTGTGTGTTCTTAGGTACATTACGTAATTTAGCCAGTTTTATTGTTTAACACATATTTATGAAACGTGTACCCTGTGCTAAGCAACTCAATGAGACCCTGACTCTAAATAAAACACAAAATAGGGCTGGGGATGTGGCTCAGTGTTGGAGTGCCCTTTTTTTAGTACCCCCCCACCCCCCAAAAAAGTTGAAAACCCTAGTCTCTGGCATCAGACTACTTGGCTTCAAATCCCAAATTTTTCCACTTCTTGGCTGTGTGGTCATAATCAAATTAGTTAATTTCTCTGTGGCTAAATTTTTTCATCTGTGGATATAAGTGAGAATAAAAAGAGTACTTATCTTGTATAGTGGTTGTGCTATATAAATGAGATAAGTATGCACTACAGGCCCTGGTATATGGTTACTGTGTAATAAATCTTAGTAACTTTTTTTTTTTAAGTACCAAGGATTGAACTCAGATGCACTTGACCACTGAGCCACATCCCCAGCCCTATTTTGTGTTTTATTTAGAGTCAGGGTCTCACTGAGTTGCTTAATGTCTCGCTGTTGCTAAGGCTGGCTTTGAACTCAGATTCTCCTGTCTCAGCCTCCCAAAGGCTGGGATTACAGGCATGCGCCACCACACCTGGCTTAAATTTTAGTAACTGTTGTTTTCTAAAATCTTGTATGTGTTAAAGAAAAAAGATAAGTGTGTGTGTGTGTGTGTGTGTGTGTGTGTGTATCCATACAGACGTGATTATCTTTTTATATAATATTGGTTTGAGAAGTTACACTGAAATTAAGAGAAGCAGAACTTCAATAATTTTTTAAAGTAAATTTTAATATTCGTTTTTACCTTTTTAAAATAATGCAAGCATACTGCTTAAAATTTCAGAGCACAAAAAAGCTTATGAGCCGGGCGCGGTGGCTCAAGCCTGTAATCCCAGCACTTAGGGAGGCTGAGACAGGAGAATTGCGAGTTCAAAGCCAGCCTCAGCAACAGCGAGGCGCTAAGCAACTCAGTGAGACCCTGTCTCTACATAAAACACAAAATAGGGCTGGGGATGTGGCTCAGTGGTCGAGTGCCCCTGAGTTCAATCCCCAGTACCAAA
>PVHX01022426.1:0-27728 GCA_004024805.1 Geosciurus inauris | reverse complement strand
CCCCTCTCCCAGGAGCCCAGGTGTGCTGCAGGTCCCCTCCCCCAGGAGCCCAGGTGTGCTGCAGGTCCCCTCTCCCAGGAGCCCAGGTGTGCTGCAGGTCCCCTCCCCCAGGAGCCCAGGTGTGCAGGCATAGGCACTACACCTCTCCCCCTGTAGTACCTGAGCCACAGACAACAGAGGACAGTGACTTCAGGTGAGCAGTAGCAACAGGAAGTGGTTTTCCTTGCCCTATAGCTGCTCCCAAGGCAAGAGGAGAAGAGACCGTTTGGGTGGGGGCAGGCAGGACAGTAGCAGCAACCTCGGGGGTTTTCAGTTCCTGCATTTTGCATCAGGAGGCCATGCGGATTCTTCCCTAGGCAGCTGGGAGGGGTGGGCCCATCATTAGCAAGGGTTCAGATGCCTGGAAATTCCCAGGAAGGCAGGTGTGCAGTACTCTCAACACCCAAAACACCAAGCCCGTGATGTCAAGCACATGATGGGCCACTGGCAACGTTCAGATGTCTCCAAACACACCGTATTAGGTAAACGTACACATTCTCCTTAGTGAATCCCCCCACGTTGTCTGTCTCCCCAGATGTGAAACACGAAGAACCTTAAACTGAGCACCAAGTAGACCACTCGCGGGCACTGTGGGACAATCACTGTGATTTCAGAGGTCCACTCTTGAGGGACACCATGATAGTGAAGGGTGTGAGCATTTCAAGACATCTACCTGCACAGGGTAACAGATATAAACTAGATCATGATTTCCAACCAACTTTAATGTGCCTGCATCCGTTTGGTTGAAATATCTGCAGAATTGAAACTTGGTGCTCCGTGGGTTAAATGCAGACTTAAAACCTGTCATTCCACCTCTTGAGCTCGGGCAGGGGGTCTCTGCAGGGCTGCTTCCTCTTGTCCACGTCCGGCAGCCATTGGTCTCTCTAATAAACGCTGCATGTGCAGCTGGGGTGCCAAGGGCGCCTCACGTGCAGGCGGAGGACGGCACTGGCTTTGACACACAGGTTTACCCACAGAGCAGCATCATGTCGTGATGGCTGTGCGCGTGGAGGGCCGGGAGGGAGCCTTATCCAGGTCCTGCAGCTACCGGACCTGTTGAGAGCTGACTCCCTCACACTCTGCTGCCCGGATGTGTGTCCTTCTCTTGCTACTGGAGCAGAGCACTTGGTGTGGGCAGTCTGTCGTACGGCCCTGGAGTCTGGAACCCCCGCTGCCAGCCCTGCCCCTGACAGCATCAACCCAGGGGGGTCGGGTGCAGGGCACCCTCTGACCTGAGCCTGGGGCTCGAGCTTCTGCCCGAGCTCTGGAGGAGACAGCCTCCAGGCCAAGCGCTAGGCTAAGAAGGCTCCGTGTCCCTCACGAACGGCCAGGTGGTCTGCACATGGTGTTTCCAGGAGGCAAGGCTTCCCACAAGAGCGCAGTGGCTGGTCACTGCCTCTGCGCTGGGCGTCTCCTGGGCCACCTCACAAGTCAACAGGCGCTAGGTCATCGGTGCACAGCAGGCGCCACACCTGAAGTGCAGAGGAAGTTAGAAAGTAGAGGAAAGGAACCCGGGCCAGCAGGCCAGGGCTTTCCACGGGCAGTGCCCAAGAATTTGCCACGTAGGGGACGGGGGCAGAGGGCGGTCTCACGGAGGGGCCCTGGCGCGGACGTCCTCTCACGTCCTTGGAATTCACCACGCTTGCTGTCCTCCTGACCCCTCAGGACGTACTGAGGAAAGGAGAGGCTGAGGCTGCATGACCCAGGGGTCAGCGCGGGGTCCTTCCTGCCCACGGGCTCCAGCCAGGCTCCTCTGGGGAAACTTGGCCTTCACTTCAGAGACTCCAACTAGCACTAACCTCAAGGTCACCTTTTCAAAGCACCACGCCCCCTGCAAGTGTCCCCCAGGGAAAACCCACAGCTGCCAAGAGAACCCACTTTGTTCCAGCTCAGGCCTCAACACAGGGCCCCTGGGCCTGAGGCTCCCAGGAGGCCGGGAGCCTGACCTCCACAGGCTGCAGCTGGCCACCAGCGGGTTCACATGGGCCCACGCTCCTCCGAGTGCACCTCCTGGACTCTGTGGAGCCAGCTCACCCCCTTCCTGTTCCCTCACTGCCCTCCAAATGCCCAGTTGCCTCTGGACAAACTGAAGTTCAGGCTGGACACTTCCCCTAGTGCCACAGTGTATAAGTGAGGCCATGTGTGCTGACCACTTCAGCGTTGGCTCTGTTTACCTTACAGTAGAAAATAATCAGACTCGAATCCCCCAGGACATAGACAGAGAATTCATGTCCGTGCAGAGTGTTTAAAATGGTAATCACAAATCTTACAGCAATGCTGCATAATTTATAGACGTGGCTGAAACACAGGGTTTAATTCTTGCGCATTTACGCATGAGCATGGAGGTGTCCTGCAAACCCTGCTGTCTGCTTGCTGGCCCTTTGCAGGAAGCGTGGTGTGGCCCCGCAGCTGCGTGCAGGCCTCTCTTGGAGACCTCATTCCAGCACGCTGACCCATGGGCATGCATCAGGTCCAGCTCCTGGGAATGGGCGGCATCGTGGCCGTCACTGGAGTCTGCAGAGGGCCTCGCTCCTTCCCTAGGCAGTCCCAGTGCCCTCTGCGCTGAGAAGGTGCCTGCTGTGACAGCACCTTGGCCGTGAGCAGACCCTCAGCACTAATTTACAAGGGCCTCTGCACGGTGAGTGCACAGGAGGACTCATGGCTGCTTGTAGAACAGTCACTCCTGTGGAGCTGGGGGACCTGGCCGTACTGCAGGTGAGGCAGGTGGTGGGAAAGCAGCTGGACTGGGGGAGGAAGAGGCTGGGGCGTACAGGAGTGAGACCCCAGCAGGACTGGCGGGAGCCCCCCGACCTTCTGCAGCAGGGGCCCAGCTCGGGGCAGGGAGGATCTGCACCGGGGGCGCAGCTGGGCCGGGGCGTGACACAGGATGGGGGTCTGCCTGGGGCGCTCGGCTGCGGCCTGCTCTAGCCTGTCCCCAGGGCTCCTGGGTCACAAGCACAGTCCCCAGCCCACGGTGCTGCTGGGAGGTGCTTGGTGGAAACTAAGAGATGGGCTGGTGGGGGAAGGTCACCAGGCCGCGCCTTGGAGGGGGTATGCGCCCCGTGCCTCCTGTCCTGTGCTTCCGGCTGCCGTGAAGGTACATGCCCCTTCAGTGCAGGGTCCACCACCGAGTGCAGGGCTGCCCTGGCTGTCAGGCCCACCGAGACCAGCGGCCATGCACTGAAGCCGCTGAAACCTCTGCTCCCCACGTGCATTTACGTCAGGCATGCGAATGCGAGGGAGGCTGACTAGCTCCAGGGTCCTCGCCCAGCTGCTCAGATCCACGCAGCATGTGGCAGGGACCTCAGCTGGCCACAGGGCTCTGCAGAGCCCACAGGTCAAGTCGACCTGAGGCCACCCTGGCCTCCTGCTAACACTCCCCCAGCTCCCCGTGTCCCAGGGCTGCCTCTGCGACACCTCCACCACACGTGTCCCGACTGCACCACGCTGCTGACCTTTCACCCGCCCTTTGGCCTTGCAGAGAAGGGAAGGCTAGGCTTCCCCACCAGAGGCACTAGGCTAACAGAGCAGGGCTCTCTGACGGACATGCCAGTCTGGGTGGGGCTCAGAAAGGGCGCCCAGGGCACAGGGCCGGGCGCGCAGCCTGTCCTGAAGCAAGGCATGGGAGGCCTCGCAAGCCGAGGGACGCACCTCTGTCCTGTCCTGGCTTGCAACTTCACCTCCCCCAGTATGTCAGAGGAGCCCTAATCCTCTCCCTGGGCAGGTCACAGAAATGACAGCTGTTCTGCCCAGAGCAAGCCATAAACCAGAAACACCACTCTTCCTTCTCCCTCGAAGGCCCTCATTCCAGAGAGGTCCTGCCCGCGCCCAGGAGGAAGGCGTGCTGCCCAGGAGTCAGGGAGCATCTGAACGAGTGGCTGGGCAGTTGGCTTTCTGTGCCTGTGACCACAGCGGCGGACAGGAACACGGAGAGGAGGGAAGGTTTATCTCGGCTCATGGTGTCAGAGGTTTCAGTGACTGGTCACCTTGCTCCACTGCTCTGGGCCTGAGGGGGCCGAAACATCATGGCGGAAGCATGGTGGAGCAAAGCAGCCAGCCCAGGGCAGGCAGGCGGGCATGGGCCAGAGAAGACACGCTCCCCTAGGACGCACCAGAGACCTGCTCCTGCACCCAGGCTCCCCCCATGCTGCCAGCAACAACTTCACGTGATTCGTGTACTGATGAAGCCAGAGGCCTCCTGGTCACTAACTCCCCAATTCTAAAGTTGCTGCTTCTAAGGATTTGTCACTTCAAAATCAAAGTACAGAGCCCAGCATGGTGGTGTGCGCCTGTCATCCCAGCACTTTGGAGGCTGACACAGGAGGATCGTGAGTCCAAAGCCAGCCTCAGCAATGGCGAGGCTCTAAGCAACTCAGTGAGACCCTGTCTCTACATAAAACACAAAATAGGGCTGGGGAGGTGGCTCAGTGGTCGAGTGCCCCTGAGTTCAATCCCCAGTACCAAAAAAAAAAAAAAAAAAAAAAAAATCAAAGTGCAGAACATCCCTTAAACGGCATATTGTTAACGGCAACAGAGAAGAACATGAACCAGGAAACGTGGACAGCTCCTTGAATCCTCACGATTCCCCGTTACAGCCCCACAATGACTAAACAACTCAAATTCACTTACCGAAAAAGTACACAGATCCTTACGGAACCAGCTCTAAGGCAGGCACTGGATCCACCATGCAGACAACCCTACTTGGTTCTCCCAGTGCAAGTAGCCTGGCGGTGGCCTCCAGGCCCAGAGGTCCACATTGCCACTTCTGGCTACACTGCCCTGCGTCCCCACCTCTAGGATGTGATTTGGACCGACTCTGCGCAGTTCACAGAATGAGAAGAGAACTATGAAGACGGGAAGACGCAGGGAAGACCCTGCAGTCTCAGCTCCTGTGGATGAGGGGTGGAGAGGGAGGTGTGCTCCTTCCAGTCACATCCAGAAGGGCCTCATTCTGCCTCATTCCGCAGGCTTGTGTCTTCCTGTGGTGACCCCTAACCAACCTGCCCATCATTCACCCAGCTGAGGAGTCCTACAGGAAACATGAGCGTTCCCGGCTCCGTATCCTTTCTGGAGAGCATTCTGCAGCCTACGTGTGTGCTGCAATGCGTCTGTCACCTGGAACACGACCTTTGTTATGCTTCCAGTACTTCAACCACCCGAGCACTGCCACAGGGTTGAACAGAAATACAACAGAGGGAAGCTCCCACCCAGCCGCGCTGTCTCAGGTCAGGTCAGTGGAAGCAAAGGCCCGAAGGCTGGTTCCTTAGTGCAGGACAGAAGGGACAGCAGCACAGCAGCCAGCAGCTGCAGGGAAGCAATGTCTACCAGCGGAGACGCCCCCCACATCACGGCCCAGCCGGCCTCCCAAGGGACAGGAGCGGGTTCTCAGGGCACAGCGCTTTCTCCAAGGGCACGCACTGTCTGCAGGAACTCTCCCCTGCCCTGGACGCGGGTTCAGGCTGGCTAAATAGGAAGGGCGGCAGCCAGGCTGCAGGAACGTTGGGGCGTGGCCCTCCGTCACCTGTCCTGTGCTTTCCTTCACTGCCTGGCGTCCCGGGCGACACAGGCTGTCTCGCTAAAGACCGCAGAGGCCCAGTGTGCAGTCAGGCCTCCGTGATTGAGAATCAGTTATGGGACCGCAAACCAAGACTGCCAGAAGCAGAGCCTTCGAAGGCAGGGTGCCTGTGCACAGGCTTTTGCAGACGGCAGAGCGTGGCTTCGGGGCCCAGGCCACTGCCCACAGCACCAGGGCTGCAGCAGTCCTGGCTCAGATGCTCTGTGTCTCCTGCCTCCATAACCGGAGGCTGCAGGAGCTCAGGCAGGACTCAGACCTGCGGCCCTGTGTGGCAGGCGTGGACAGGAGGCTGACCCCGCAGCCCCAACTTGTGAGCCCTAAGTGGCAGGACCACACTCATGGCGTGATGGCGAGGGGCCTAATGGCACTCAGGCCAGTTTCCTGGACATGATGGCAGGCACTGTTCCGGGCCCAGGGCTGTCCTAGGGAGACTCAGCCCCACACCCCTGTGGGATGGACGGCACAGCCCACAGCTGGGCAGGGACAGGATGGGGGAGGCCAGCGGGAGGGGAGGTGGAGGCGGCCCTGCCATGTGACCTGACGGATCCCTTTTCTCTGCTGGAGTTCCTGCCACCCAGAGGTCACGTCCGCCCACCTGCTGCTGCCCACAGACCCTGGCTGCACCAGGAGGACTAGGAGACCAAAGGAACGCCAGAGGGACCTGTAGGCCCAGGGCTGTGACTCCTCTCCCGGGCTCCCCCACGGGCCTGGAAGCTGACTCTGGTGCTGTGCAGAGCATAAAGGTGACAGCTGAGCCCCGACCCCACTATGTATAGGACACGCCTGGGGAGATGTGCATGCCAACCTGGACATGCAGAGCTGCACAGGAGAGGACAAGGACCTGGTGTAGCCACTCCTCTGTCTCCAGGGACAGGCAGGAGCAACACAGTTCCCCAAAAGCTGGGAAGGGCACCCAAGTAAGAACCATGCGCCTGGGGCCGCAGATGAGCAGTGTGGCCACTGCCCCAAGCTAGGCCATCTGCCTCCCAGCCCTCAGGGCAGAGAACAGCATGGCCACTGCCCCAGGCTAGGCCATCTGCCTCCCAGCCCCCAGAGCAGAGAGCAGCATGGCCACTGCCCCCAAACAGGACCACTCTCTGCCTCCCAGCCCCCAGGGCAGAGAGCAGCCTGGCCACTGCCCCAGACAGGGCCACTCTCTGCCTCCAGCACCCAGGACAGAGAGCAGCATGGCCACTGCCCCCAGACAGGGCCACTCTCTGCCTCCAGCCCCCAGGGCAGAGAGCAGCCTGCCCACTGCCCCAGACAGGGCCACTCTCTGCCTCCAGCCAGCAGGCTCAGTCTGCTCTTCAGGGAGCCAGGTCACATCCACCTGCAGACCAAGCAGAGGGCCTCACCTGCTTCACACCTGCCTCATAAAAAAAAGGAAGTGAGAACGTACGGAATAGGACAGAGCCTGGACTCTGTCCCTGCCCCAGGGAAGGGCCTGCTGAGCCTCAGCACAGGTGAGCACAGGCACGTGCCCACAACTCCGGGACAGGCTGGAAGTGCACCCCACACAGGGAGGCCGGGTGGCCGGGAGAGGTGTGGGGCTCCTGGACTCCCACACCTCCTACTGTGCTGGGCAGGCAGAAAGGGGCGCGTGCAGATGAACTAACGCCAGCCCGGAGGACAGTGGCCCGACGTGGCCTGTGTCCGTGCGAGGACACCATCCCTACGCCGGCCCTCCTCTCCTCATGGTGGCAGATGTCATGAACTGCACAAGCACCTGGACGGAGGCCCTGGCCTTCTCTGCTGAGGCGATCTCAGGTTCTCCGACCTTTGCCCCCGCAGCCTTCCTGCTCAGCTCACGTCCTGAAACCCCGGTCCTGCTACGAGAGTCTCAGGAGTGTTTCAATTCTGGCCGGCACCACGCCACACTGCCCCCTCACGGGGACTCCCGGTCCACTGAGACCTCCTGATCCACGCCCCTATAGGCCAGTATTGTGTCCTGGTGGCTCTATACAGGTTTCTCCAGAGAAACACCTAGTAGGCTCTACGTGTATACATGTTGCAGTCACAGGAACCTAAAGAGGCCGAGGGCTGCAGCACACTCCATCCCTAAACAGGGCAGAGGCGTGATGCAGTCCAAGTGTGGCGCAGGGGAACTGCTGCTGTGATCCCCAGCAGCGGGGAGGACAGGCGAGAGGAGACTCAGGTGAGGCGGGAAAGGCAGCCACAGCTTTGTGCCAGGACTGGGCTGGGGCGGGGCACTCCCATGCCACCGAAGCCACAGTTCTAGACGCCCGTGTCTCCCAGACACAGCCCGTGCCTTGGCTCTGGGGCGCTCCCTTCAGAGCCCCAGCAGCTCTGCACTCCTGACAGCCGGGCCCTGGCCTGTTCCTGGAGAGGAGGAGCCTGGCTTGCTGGCTTCCGTCAGGCCTTTGTCCCTCCTGTCCCCGGGCAACGGGCAACGGAGTCTGTGGAGCTGCCCTGCCCTCACTCACGCCCACCACAGAGCTGCCATGGAGCTGCCCCTGCTCCCAAGCAAGGCGCTTCTCCTCCTCCAGGACCTCCTCCCGGGGTCCTCACTCTGCCACTCTGCATTCCCACTAGCCCGTGGCAGACACCCATGTCCCCTCCCCAATCCCCCTGCACACAGCATTGGAGGGAGACCTTCCTGGGGGCCCTGGGCCAGCTCAGCTCTGGACGCACAGGAAGACGTAAAGGAGGAGGGAAGAGCCCAGGGGCAGGAATGCCCTCCTGCTGGGGGGGTGGGCAGGCCAGGGCCAGAGGCAGGGGCAGGAGGGCTGCAGAGGGCTGGGACGTGAAGGGGGAGCAGCCAGCCAAGAAGGAAAGGGCAGAGGGGGTCCCACCAGCAAGTCACCCAGCACAGAGAAGCCCTGGGGACACGTGGGGACCACGGCCTGTACTGCAGCAGAGGTTTCCTCTCCTGGCTGGCTTGCATTCTCCTGGGGCACTGTGCAGGGGAGAGAAGCGGGACCACCGGGGCGGGATCAGAGATCGGCTGAGCCTTCTGGAGAGGTGGCCCAGGGCCCACTGGAGCCAGGCGCTGGGGCGCGCCTCAGGCCACACCCCCAGCTTCCCAACCAGAGACACGCCCAGGGCATCACCATCAGGCAGACACGCCCAGGGCATCACCATCAGGCAGACACGCCTAGGGCATCACAAGCAGTGCAGGCCACACCCTGTGCTTCACAGCCAGGCTGCTCCCCTGGGGACCAACCCTTCACTCCCCCAGCTGGCTTGCTGAGAAGGCTCCCTGGGTCCCAACACTGGCTTAGAAAAGATGAGGAAGGAGGATGTGGCACTAAGATCACCTACTCTACAGCGGCCCTTCCCAACAGGCTCCTGGTGACTTCCAGGACCTACACCAACCTCCCAGAGACACTCAGACAGTAACTACAGCCGCGGCCCCAGTCACCACTGGCAGGGCAAGATGGACCAAGCAGCAGGTGCACAAAAGCAACCCTGCAGACCTAGGAAGGGGACGAGAGCCTTCTGTGGACATCTCACTTGAACAAGGACACGTCTCACCTGAACAAGGACACAGGTCGCCCCCGCGGTGGGACTGGGGTCCGGGGCAGGTCAGAGGAGAAGGGCCGGTGCAGAGGGGGTGGACCCGAGTCCACAGCACAAGTCAGCAGACAGCATGAGGAGCTGGGAGTCTCTGGATCAGGGGCCTGCACACCACCGACCCTCTGCTCTGCACGTCCCCCCTCAGCCTTCCCTCTGCTCTGCCCGTCCCTCCTCCTCCTTCCCTCTGCTCTGCACGTCCCCCTTGGCCTTCCCTCTGCTCTGCACGTCCCTCCTCCTCCTCCCCTCTGCTCTGCACGTCCTTCCGTCCTCTCCCTTCCCTCTGCACCTTCAGGCCACGGTCTCCCCCAGGGCCTTCCCGTCAGGTGAGGGTGACTCCCCATCACTGCTGCTTCCTAGCTCCTCCCAGGCGTCCCAGAAGCCTCCTCTGAGCATCTCCATGCAATTTGGCTGACAGGGGCTACCCTGCACCTCCCCTGCACCTCCCCTTACTCCAAGTCCCCTGCCCGACTTGCTCATGGTCCTGACTAAACAGAGCGGCTGTGGGGTGTGTGCAGGTGACCTCAGGCTTCCAGACAGACATGCGCGTGGCTGAGCAGGGCTTCCTTGCAGGGGAGCTTAGGCACCCAGAATCGCACGTTAGGAACCAGGATGGGCAGGCTCACAGCAGTGATTAAGTAGGTCCCGCACCCTCTCAGGGTAAGAGAAAGAAGAGAGCCACCCAGGCGATTTCCAAGGGACCACGAGGGCTCTGAAGACTGGCTCCCGTGGCTGTCCATCTTCTGGGATCTCTTGACCAGCACCCCCTTTACTTGATGCCTGCCTCTTGGGAGTCCACCTGAGGACAGTACCTGAAGACATCACCAAACAGCAAAGAGACCCACTGGCTTCCCAGCCAAGCATCCAGACCAGCCAGACACCAGGTAAGTTCAGAATTACAGCAGGACCCATTTCAGTGTATCTCAGGCACAGCAGCTCGAGAGGGAAAAGCAGTCCAAAGCCGGGGCGATCGTGGAAGCAACAGGATGGTCCAGCCACATGTATCAGCCCGGAACGGACTCCAGCTCAAGGGTCGCCGTGAAAACAAACCCTTCGCCATTTACAGGAGGAAGAAAGACTCGAATACTAGAGTCAGGGAAGAAAAGAGGAGGAACCGCGAGACCATAGGAACAAGGACGCGGGGAGGGTACTCTCTGTTGGAAACCGCCAACCAAGTGGGTACCCCAGAAGAAATGGGGAATCCCAGACTCTCTCAGCCTACCGCGCCTGAGTCGCAAGCAAACACAGCTGAGCAAGCCTCTAAGAGTAGAGATGTCACAGCAGGAACAACAATGACCTTCCTCCAGAAAGGCCTGGGCCAACGGCTCCACTGCAGAACCTGAGGAGTCCAAGAGAGTGCAGCCCAATGACCCCGATGAACAGCGAGGCAGAAGCTCAGACTCAAGAGCACATTAAAAGGATCAGATGCCACACGCAAGTGGGGCTCATCCCTGGACTCCAAGACCAGCCCAACACATCAAGAGGACGAAGGACAGGAGCACGCAGTCGCCTCCACCCAGGCAGAAAGAGCACCTGGGAAACAACGTCATTCTCCTTCCCCAGACACTTGGCAAGGGAGGCACAGAAAGCAGCTCAGCGGGACAGAGAGTGCCACGGCTGACAGCGGTCTCCCCCCAAGACCTGTGGGCTCACACCAGTCGAGCAAGGCAGCCCAAGCCTTCCCCCAAGACCTGTGCAGGCACAGCAAGTCTTGGCTACAGCAACCAGGAAGGGAAAGAAACAAAAGGCAGCTGAACTGGAAAAGTCCAATTATCCGTGCGCCAGTAAGAGGACCCTAAGTGGAGAAAACTCACAGGATTGCACACGAGTATACACCAAATTAATAAAGCAAATAACCCATTCAGAGAACTTGCAGGATAAAAGACCAAACAAAAACCAGCTGCATTTCTACACACTGACAGTGAGCAGTTGCAAAAGCAAATTACTGAAACAATGCCATTCAAAATAGCATAGAAAAAAACACAGTGCTCAGGAAGAAACCTACGGGCATTGAAAGGCCAGTATTCAAAGTCACAAAGACCGCAGAAAGACATTAAAAGAGATGCAAACAGACCACGCAAATCCTAATACTGTGAGCGTGTTCAGAGCGAGCAAAGCAATCTAGGAATTCAAAGCAATCTCTGTTGAAATCCTCATGGAATATTTTCAGAAACAGAGAAATCCACACTAAAACTCGTGGAATTTTCAGAGACTCAGAACAGCCACAGCCACCTGGAAAAAGGAGGTCAGAGCTGGAGGCTCACCCTTCCTGCTCTCCACGGACAACACGAACCTGCAGCAATCCCCACAGTGTGGCCCATGGAGCCCGAGAGCCCAGAAAGGAGCCCTCCCACGTGGGGACAGACACTCTGCAACAAGACAGCCAGACCCCTTGCCGGGAAAGACACATCCCTGCAACACATGGCAGGGACAAGAGGTCATTCCCAGGTGAGAGAAGGAGGTCGGACCCGTGACCAGGGCCGTATTCAGATTCACTCAAAGTAGATTCAAGGCGAAACCTACGACCAGGAGCGACCAGACTCCTCGGTGGCACCCATGATTCCTGTGGACAAGACCCAAATGTACAAGATACAGACGCAAAAAGGCACAGACGGGTTTTCATGAAACTAATAAGCCTCTGCTCATCTAAGGTCACAATCAGGAGAGTGAAAGGGAGCCCACAGGACTGGAGACGACGTTCCTGTGTCATCTGTCTGCTAAGGGCTCAGCATCCACAACAGGTAAAGAGCCCCTACAATTCAACAACAAAATAACAGATGACTCAATTATAAAATGGGCAAAGGGCCTGAACAGGCATTTCTCCAAAGACATGCGCATGGCCAATAAGCTTATTAAGATGCTTGACATCACTAAGTGTTAAGAAACCCCGACTCGGAACTCACACCCACTGCAAGATCACAAGTGTCGCCATGGCGCACGCCTGTAAACTCAGCGATTTGGAAGGCTGAGGCAGGAGGATCAAGTTTGAGGGAGAAGGATCAAGTTTGAGGCCAGCCTCAGAAACTTAGAGACTCTCACCAAACTCTCACCAATTTAGTGAAAAAGGAAAACGTGGCGCCTCTGTGGCAGTTACTCGGGGGAAAAAAAGAATAGGACTGCCATCTGACCCAGCAAGTTCACTTCTGGGTACACACCTTGAGGAATGAAAGCCGGCCCTCAGAGAGGGACGGCACAGCCCACGCTTAGAGCAGAATTCTTCACAGCAGCCAGGAAGTGCAGGCAACTGCCAAGCTACTGAGAGATGAGAGAACGAAGGCGATGCCGTCTGTACCCGTGGGGGACGCTATTTAGCCTCCAGGAAGACAGCCTGTCACATGCTGCAACACAGGGAACCTGAGGACGTGGGGCTTGGTGAGGGACCAGTACCGAGGAGCAACCCTGCAGATTCCACCAAGCACAGGTACCCAAGTGCTCAGCCTCACGGAAGGAGAGATGGGGGTGGCTGTGGAGGCGGAGGGGGCAGGTCACTGGGCCGAGGGGGCCAGAGGTGCATGGTGGGAAAGTCCTGAGACCCGCCAGGTAGCACTGTGCGCACAGGCGAGCACTCGTGACTGCACAGGTGGTGAAGTGCTGGGCGCAGTGCAGGCCGTGCACTGTGTTGAAAGCACAATTTAAACGTAGCACCGTTAACTGTATAGACGGGTTTCCATCAAGACTCGCCAGGGTGACTTCCTGTGCAAATGGCACAGAAAGACCAAGACACAGAGCAAGAGGAGACACACAAACAACAGCACCCCTTCGAAACCGCACGATCCACATCAACACAACTGCAAATCCAAAGTCACCGAGGTTATTGCAGTTTTCTTCTCCCCTCGCAGCAGGAATGTTAAAGAGAACACTCCCTCTGCCATCCTAGAAGGATCATCAAAGAGCCCATTTCAAGGCAATTGCTGGCCTGCAATCTCGAACACGCTGGCCCTCCTCTCAGCAGGCAATCCAGTTCTGACCGGACCACGGTTAACAAGCCCACGGGAACAAGGGCATCTTCCCTTTCCAAGTAAAACTGGACTCAGGTGGAGCAGCAGCCTGAGCGGGGGCGGGGAGGAGGGCAGCTCAGGCGGAGCGCGTCCCCAGCCTGTGGCAGGCCGTGGGTTCCACCCCCGCACCCCTGCAAAACATCAAAAATACAAAGGGCTGCCTGACACGCACGCACACACAACAAAATAAACATGAATTAGGGATTTAACTTTTTGAAAATTAAGCCTCTTTGGAGAGATTTAGCTGCTTATCAGATTGCTGAAAGTTTGAACAGTTGCTGAAATATTAATCCTATCACTGATTTTGCAAAGACAAAGCCACTCCTGGCGCCGGTTCTGAAGCGATTCCACGAGGAACGCAATCTTTGCACAATGTTGATAAAGAGCTGGGGTGGGGCTCGGCGGTACGGCGCTTGCCTCGCACGCGCAAGGCCCTGGGTTTGATGCCCAGCACGGCAAAGAAAAGGCAGAACGCTGATGAAGCGAAACTCAAGCATGTTTGGACTCTAGCCATCAGTGACAGGGACGCTTATGGTTTTAAAAAGCCCCTGGGGGAGGCGGCACCACCACACCCCAGTCTCAACCCGACTCTCTTGCTGTCCTGAGACTCCACAGGACACAGCTGGGTAAACCAAGCGTACCGGACCTCAAAGTGGTTCCCAACGTGCCGAGTTCCCAGACACGACCCTGAAGGCCGAGCGGAGGCGCACGTACCTGGCATGAGCTCGGCCGTGGGCAGCAGCTCCTGCAACTTCGCCTGGCTTTCCTCCACCAGCTCCTCCTTGGACATCGGGAGCTGCAGGACGTCTATGATGATCTGAGCCGCTTCTAAGGCCTTCTTCCCCATGACCAGCGACTTGACGTCCCAGCTGTACATCTTCTCATAGCGACCGCAGATATCTTGAAACACCACTGAGTACAGCTGTTCGGTATCTGCAGAGACGAAGGGTTGGAGAGTCTAAGCGTGCAGATCACGCCGTGCAAACACAGAGCCAGGAGACACACCACGCAGGGCACGTTCCGTGGAAGAGGCCGGGGAGACCTGGGCAAACGGTGGACGTGGCTGAAGGTCACTGCTATAAATGCTGCCAGGATGCCGTCTGCTCTGCAGCCCTCTGAACACACTGAGCAAGGTCCACCTGGGGCGTGGGGGCCTGGCCTCCGCCCTGTGCACTCCCTGGCATTCCCAAGCAAGCTGGGACAGCACCAAGCATGGTCAGGCGTGAGGGTCACACCATCAGGGACTTGTCCCTCTGCCCCCTGCACAGACTCCCAGTCACTGGGCGCCTGGCCATGGATGGTGCTGTGGCCCTTCCAGGTGAGAAGGGAGCACTCACAGATGTGTCTCACGGCGTGCTGACAAGCTGGCCGGGCACCGACTCCCAGCTCTAACGAGGGCCCCGCGTGAACGCGCACACGTGCAGGCAGGCAGGGACCCATGTACTGAAACACACGGGGAAGAAGGCATGGGCTTGTGGGTATGTCTGTGCTGCCCTGTGATGGCCTAAAGCCACTTGGGACAGTGTCAGAGTGTGAGTGGCTAATGGCTGAGTTTCAGCAGCTCTGAACCTCCAAACACCCTCTCCTCCCAGATGCCCATGTCCAGTGCAGGACACTGTGTGGGTCTTCTCTCCTGAGCCCTGGCCACTGTGGTGCCGGCCACAGCACTTTGTCCTTTACATCTACCTCACAGGAGGGGAGGGGACACCTGTGAGAACATGGGGTCCCAGCAGTCTAACCATCCACCACCTTTGCAAAAACCCCAGCAGACCCAAGGCAGAGGGCAGCTCTCCTGCAAACCAGCCATCTGCATGTGCTCTGACCTCTACCACCAGTGACCTTTTGGGGGTGGGCGTGTACTGGGGATTGAACTCAGGGGCACTTGACCACGAGCCACCTCCCCAGCATCATGTTGTATTTTGTTTAGAGACAGGGTCTCACTGAGCTGCTTAGGGCCTCGCTTTGGCTGAGGCTCCACCAGTGACCCTCACAGCTGAGCCACGGTCTGCTCTGGCACTGCTGCTGGATGCCCGTGGCCTGGTCTCAGGATCACCACAGGCCACCCTGCCCCTCCTCTGTGGAGGCTGCCCCCCAGGCCTCTCTCTTGGATGTACTCCCTCCGGAAACTCCCTATCCCTCCGAGGCCAGGGCAGAGGCAGCCTCGCTCCCGAGTGGAGAGCACAGGCCGGCGAGCGGGAACTCAGCTCCTCTGGGCTTCTGGGTGGGCCGCAGGCCCTGCTGCCCCTCCACCCCGGCCCCAGCGTGCAGGGCTCTCTGCCAGCCTTCCACGTGACAGACAGGCCCTGGGCTGTCAGCCCCTGATGGATGCTTTGGCTTCAACAGAAAGCTCTCACTTGCTCTTTCTCTGCTTTTGGTAGCAAAGCCACCCAGAGCCGTGTGTGAGGTGCAGCTTGATCCGCACTGGGATCTCTGCCTGGCTTTTCTGCTGCGGGCTGTATTTATCAGTGCTGCAAAGCCTAGGGAAGGATCCTCAGAGTCCCCGCACCCTGGGTGTTTGAAATTGCTCAGGCACGGTCCTCAGGCTGGGGAGTCAAGGCCTTTTTATGGTACAAAACAACGGATTCTACAGCAGCCTTCGCGGTGCGGTCTGTACAGGAGACGCCCTTCGGATCATAACGCAGGTGACAGGTGGTTTTCTGGACGATGTGCTTCATCTCTCTACAGAGCCTACAAAGAGAGGCGGCGGCCGCTCTCCTCAGGAGCAGAGGGGAAGAGACTCCCCTAAGGAAGGTCCTGCACCAATGAGCTCCTCTCATTTCCTTCTCCCCTGCGTGCATGCGTGAGGGGGGCCAGGGGCCAGGGCTCCCTGGGCAAGGAGATGGCTTTCCCAGGCCTAGTGACACCTTCCCTCCAGCAGGGAGGCAGGGAAGCAGGCTCCTGGCCAGCCTGGGACACAGGCACCTGCCCAAGCCCCTGCCAGAGCCCCAGCCAGAGCAGTGGAGCCTGCAGCGGGGGAGGGGGAGGCATAAGGAAATGCAAATTCCAAAGCCAGAAAAATAGCTGTATCCTTTTAAGATGGTTTAGAGTGTTTATTTAAAGCTTAAAATGTCATAGAGCTTTTAATTTAAAACATACAGAGCTGGAGGATTAGCAATCTGTAGGGGACCGCACCAACAGCCACTTTTCTTCACAATTTAGATAAAATCACCCTAAATCCTCCGTAGAATAAGGAAGGATCTAAACAAGTAATTAAATTCCTCAGATCAAATGATCCCACAGCACTGGTGACAGCCGCCTCAGAATTAAAGGTGCAGTGCTTTGGGAAGAGCAGGAGGAACAGAAGTAGAAGTCCCGCCCCAGGCCACCAGCACGTCTATGCCCAGCCGCCCAGGAGGCTTGTCCTTCTGCAGTTGTTACCAGGAAACTCGATTTGTTTTCAACGTCATTAGGCGACTTAGAAAACGTTGTGCATGCGGCACAGGTGGGCAGCACCTGCAGGTGGGGGACGGTGAGGCTGAGAGGCGGGCACAGCGAGCACCAGCAGGAGAACACAAGGCACTCCTGTCTAAATTGAGAACAGGTTCCGGAGCCCCTAGGGGACGGCTGTGCCACGCCCCCTGTCTCTTCCTGGGGCCCAGTTGTGCACCTGCAGGATTGTTTAGGACAATTGTGACTGCAAGTATCTGGGGTTCAGCCAACCACAGACTCAAAACAAGCAGCTCTTTCCTGCACACGCACACGCCCGTTAGGTGATACGCTGCGTGGAGATGATGTAGGTAGAGGGAGCACGTGTGCAGGCTCCTGGCAAACTGCTCACTGGTATTGTGGGCACCCGGGGACTGTGGTCTCCCTGGGGCTCCGCGGATGCCAAGGGATCGACCCCAAGAGCCTGCTGAAGTTGCACCGCTAACACACCCAGCCCAAGGTATGACTCTGCAGTCCCTGTGGCCGTATCCCTTCTCGAAGCATTTGTAACAAGCACACCCAGCAGGCAACTGGGCCCTGCTGAACACGTTGAAGATGGAAATCCAGAATGTCCTTCAGCTCAGATACTCTACTACTTGCTTTCTTAACCCGTCCCTCCAAGTGTGGTCCCTAGGCCAGCAGTCAGCGCCCCAAGAGAAGCTGTGCCAACTGCAAAGCCTTGGGACGCACCCACGATCCCCAGAACGAGACGGGTCGGGTCGGTGCAGCGATGCCTGCCACCAGCCCCCACCTCCCTGCCCGGTCCCCAATCTGACGCCCGTCCACACGTGCTGGGAAAGCACCCTTCCTTAACTAAGAACTCTTAATACGCCCCACGCTTTCCAAAGGTCATTCCAGCAAATGCTGCCAATCAACTGGAGTTGTCAATCAAGGTGCATCAACTAACACTGCAGCAACTGAGGAGAGTAGCCGTGAGAATCGCTGCTGCTCTGCCCTGGTACAAACAAGGCCCACGCTGCACCACCTGCTCTGAAAGGGCATCCCAATAAGCGCGTTCCTCTTGGAGAAGTACCTGTCTTAGGATCAAGGCCGTGGGCCCTTCGTGGAACACAGCACGTGTGAAGGACTGGTTATCTGGTGCATCTGTCTTAAACGGAAATCAAAACAACAAACCCAAACCCAAACCCACATTTTCTAGTACTTGGATCATTGCGTAGGAAATAACCACGAGTTCTGGCCGTGTTTGGAGACTAACCCGGGAAGCTTCACGGATTTGCTGTGTTTGTGTGGTCACGCACGGAGTCCCCGTTTTCCTCTAGCGAAAGCATTTCTAGCTTTATGACAGCTATTATTGGAAAATAAGAGTCCATTTCCCAAAACCGGCCATTTGGTCAGCGGCAGAGCCAGCCCAACATCAAGCTTGGGATTCCGAGAGCTGCAAACCCAGCCTGCGTGGGAGGAAGGGCTGCCCTCCTCAAGTGGGGAGATGTGTTATCTGGGCTGCCCGGGGCTTCTCCTGACCTTTGTCCCCGGCTAGGTTTGCTTAAGAATGCCGGGCAGGCCGCAGAGCAGAGGGCAGGGCTGGGCGGGGAGAGGCCTGAGCTCGCAGCAGCAGGAGCCGCAGCAGCTCCCTGATGGCACAGCCAGCCGTCACCACAGACCTGGAAGAGCCCACCTGAGCACAGCAGCGCTGCCTGAGGGACAAGGGACAGGGTCAGCCTCGGTGTCCTCCGCAGGCGCAGTCACATCTGCAGGAAGGCGGGAGGAGCGCGGGCTCCCTGAGCTACCAGTCCTGGCTGACCAGTCCCCGCGTGTGAGGAGGGAATGGCCACGGCAGGTGCGAGCCTGCAGGGAGCAGGCCACCCACGGCAGAGGCCCGCGTGGGGAAGCTTGCGCGCCCGGGCAGGAGGTGCTGCTGGGCAGTGCGGGCGGCGGAGTCCAAGCAGGCCGTCGGGGCGATGGCTGGGAGCCCGCCTGCCTCACTGCACGGGCCGAGTCGGGGGCGGACAGGAGCACGGGCAGGGCAGGTGTGCCCGAGCACGCCGGGCGCTTGACGGCCGGCTGCTCGGTGTCCAGGGCCGTGGTCTGGCTTCCCGGCTGCACAGGGCCGGGGCATGAGGGCACTGCCTGCTCCTGCTACGTCACTGCTGGGCAGGCTTCTGGAGGCGCTGTGCCCGACGCCTACACTCACCCGCCAGGGGTGGCGAAGGGGTCAGCGTGCGCGAGGCCGCCTGTCCATTCCCGGCAGCAGTGGCCTCTGCTCAAGGGTGGCCTCCCCAAATGTCCACAGCCAGTAAAGGAATGGTCAAGGACCGAGCCCAGGCTGGACCCACACTGGTGCCTCCCACCTGTGACTCAGCAGCAGACCCTTCCTGTGGGACAGCTGGGGAGTGTCGTCCAGGTGGAGCGTCGTCCGAGGCACAAGCACAAGTCACGCTCCTCTCTTGAAGCTGTCGCAGCAAATCTGCACCTACAGCTCCTCCGCGATCAACGTGCACGTGCCGGGACAGAGCGGAGACCACGAGCCCCGTGTAGATCAATGTCCACGTGCCGGGACACAGCGGAGACCACGAGCCCCGTGTAGATCAATGTCCACGTGCCGGGACACAGCGGAGACCACGAGCCCCGTGTACTTCCGTGACCAGCGTGCTCCGCCAGGCACAGCGACCGCAGGCCCCTGTTATTCAGTGACTTCCCACACACACCACGACATGGTACCGAGTGGAACATAAACCAAGCCAAAGTCACCTTTCCCCCTAGATTCCAGCTCAGTCCAAGGCTCCAGTGACCACGCACAGAGGTCCTCTGGCACAACCGTTTTCACGCTGGAAACAGCCTGCGCGGCAGAGCGCGGCTCCCGGGGGAACGGCGGTGAGAAGCCAGTGCCCATCTCGGGAACATGGGGAAGGCACTTGCCCGGAAGGCGACCTGCCACTGGGACATGCGTGGACTGGACAGCAGCCTGGGGCTGGGACTGAGACGACACGGCTACACAGCCCACAAGCGTCCACGCAGGGTGGATCAACCCGTGCAGAGAAAGGAAAGCGCTGTCAATGTTTCCGCAAACACCAAGGGACAGACGAATGGCCGCAGGGAGGGAGAATCTCTGCAGACTGGGATGGAGGGAATGCCCGCGTGTCCCCGGCTGAGCACCGACTGACACGCCCCTTCACTAAGCACAGCGGCAGTGTCCATGAATTCCCTCTAAGGCCCAAGGGCGAGTCTGGTGGCCATGCCACCACCCAAACACGGGTCCCGGCAGCGCTGGGGAGAAGACGCCCAGTGGGGAGGCTGGAGGAGGAGGAAGGCCTCAGGGGAGGCCCTGCCCTGCCACAGCTCTGCGGCTGGAGAAGAGGAGCACGGCGCCCTGGCCACATGGCCCTGCTGCGCTCCTTGGCCACTGGGAGGCACCCCGGTCCTGGGCCACAGCTGAGCGACCTTCACTGGTGAGCGGGCAGGTCGGGGAGCTCGTCCTTGTGTTCAGGAGCACAAGACGGAAATCAATCGTCAACACGCATGAAATGAAGTCCCACTGACATCGTCTGGAAGGAGCAGCTCAGCTCAGAAGGGGACTTGGTACGTCACCCCTGTGGCCGTCAGCTGCCCTTACTGAACGGTAAAAAAATAACACACGCCAGCTCACGGACAGCTCACTGATGATGACCAAGGGAGTGACCCTTGGCCAAGCAGAGCTCCTGTGGGCCCAGCGCTGCCCAACGGCCCTGCCACTGCTCAGGCACGGCGCGCGAGCCAAGCAGATCTTGGTCCACATTCAGAATAAAGGCCACGAAACATGACCTGGGGTGGAGGTGGGGGGTCAGTCGCCTCCTACGGAGACGCGTCTGCCACGGGAAGTGAACACTGACTCTCAGGACCTCGAACCTCAGTGTAACATCCAAGCCGTGAACCTTGTGGACGCGAAGGAAGGACCAAGCCCTCGAGTGCTGGGCGGGAGCGCGCCTGGAGCAAAGGAGCTCAAGCCCCGGAGGACCCGTGCCTGAAGACTCTGCTGGACGACGGGGGACGTGAGCAGGGGACAGGCAGGCTCAGGTGCAGGGATCATCACTGCATTCACACAGGGGCATCGGCCCCATGGTGAGAGGGACAACTTGTGAAGATACTGTCTCCCGAGACGTCCACACCCAATGGGGTGGCCTGTGAACATGCTGACTGCCTGGCCACGAGACTCGGGGGGACATTCAGTGTTAGTGCCTGTGCTGTGTACCCCAGGTTGACGATCCTTGACCCGGTGAACCAAAACAATCAGTGTCCTCACAAGAGAAGGACGGGGCAGAGGCCTCAGTGCCGCAAGGGGGTTCTGGGGCTGGAGGGGCCAGGACACAGGGAGCCTCACAGGCCTGTGGCACCTAGATCAACCCACTCCTGACTTCCACCTCCAGCACTGTGAGGTAATAGATCTGTGTGGCTCCAAGCCACCAAGGTGGTGACAATTTGTTACAGCAGTAATAAGACGCCCACACACAGCCCAAGAGAAGCGCAACTCCTGCCCTTTGTTAGAAAGTAAAGTGTTCACCAGGGGGGTGGCCTCATCCCAGGTCCAGTGGTGGCCATCACTGTGATCCGCCTGCGTGAGGGAAGTCTGTGTGGGCTTAGTCTCGAGGTCTCAGTTCCTGATCATCTGGCCCTGCTGCTTTGGGCCTCTGGGCACAGCACACCATGGTGGGGCATGCGGCCACTGAGGAGGCCTGTTCAGCCCCTGCCTGGGAATCGAGAGGGCCCAAGAAGACCCAGGGCCCACAGCCCCCTGAGGACAAGCCTCCAATGACCCCAAAGCTCCCCTGAGGCCCCATGTCCTGAAGGATCCTGTGACTCCTGACAGGGCCAAGTTGGGGACCAAGACTCCCACACAGGTCGCTGGGGTACACTGGGACACACTCAGATCCAAGGACAATAAAGCCTATGTCTACGTGAAGACTCCAGTATGAGATTCGCAGCAGCAGTTTTATTTGGAATAGAAAACTGGAAATGATACAAACTCAAATTGCAGAACATTCACACAGTGAAATACTATTCAGCAATAAAAAAGGATAACGATTTGTGAACACACCACCAATGTGCTCCCTGAACACACACTCGGTGAAAAGGAGCACACACTGCTGTAACACAGTCCCTGAGGCGGGGTGGTTTATAGAACACGAGGGTCATTTAGCTCCCATTTCTGGGGGTTCGGGAGCATAGTGCCACATCAGTTCTGTGAGGGCCCCACGGGGGTGGCACCACAGCGGTCGGGGAGGACCAGGCTTGCTTACAACCCCATCTCCTGGAGTGTCACCCCGGAGCTTCCCGACCCACTGAGACGACATTAACGGTGGAGGACTTGCTCCCAGGAGCCTACTTCCCTCGCTCTGGGCTCCCAGTCTTCAAGGTCCCGCCACTCCGACATCACCACCCTTCGCCCAGAGCATGTGCCCCCAAGTGAGAGCCAGGGCACGCCCCCCGGGACCTCTGCGGTGCCCAGGGGTTCCGGGGCCTCGTCCCGTCCCTGACCTTGCCTAGGCCCAGGAGAGCAGAGCCACGCATGGCCCAGGTACCTTCAGGGTGGCTGGAGGCCCACGCTCCCGCCCACACCGGCTGGGCTGACAGCGGGCTCCACTCTCTGCCGGCTAATTATGGGGCAGGAGGGACTGAGGAGGAAGCCAAGCACGCTGTCCCGGCTCCCAGGGTGCAGACGGTCCCAGACACGGAGCTCGGGAGGCTGCTCAGAGCGAAGGCACCGCAGGTAGGCGGCCGGGCTGGGGGAGGCAGGCGCGGGAGGGTCCCGGGGCCTCTCACCGGCGTGCCGTGTGCGGGGCCTCCGTGGGCTGCACAGTGACGCAGTCACAGAACCCACAAGACGGCCCCGGGGTGCACACTCAGGGCGTGAGTGTCCACCACTGCTCCCTGCTCAGCTCAGGGCATCGCTCGGGCAAAGAAAGGCTTTCCACAGCCCTCCTTCCTGGACAGAGCTGATCACCGGTCCTGTCCTTGCCCTGTCTCTGCCCACAGGGCTTCTCGCAGTGGGTCCTCAGAAGGGCAGGTTCTGAGACAGGAATCGCTTCTCATCGCCTGTAGGAGGACAGCAGATGCTTCCTCAGACAGTGCACTGGGTGGGCCCTGCACCCTCCTTTCGAACCCGCGCTCCATCAGCAAGGGGCACCCTGCTGCATCCCTCCGCAGGCAGACCCGTCTCGGGCTGCACTCGTGCACACACGCTCGGGTGCAGAGTCTTCACCAGTGACATGCCTCAACATTCGGGGAAGACTGCTCCCAGGCCAGACGCACTGGAGACCAGAGTCGTGAGTTTGAGCCTGTTCCCCTTCGCAATCAGGGCTTTCAACATCTGAATCGGCTTCAACGAGCCAAAAAAGAGTGCTAATTTGGAGGTGGTGGTTCACCCCACTTTGTTACTGATTTTGGGGGGCTGCGGGCGGAGCGTCGTGGCAGAGCTCACCAAGGTTACCATGCACAAGACCCTGAGTTGTACCACCAGGACCGAAAACCAATGAACAAAACTGAAGTTTTATTTATTTATTTTTTACTGAATTTTACTTTACTGATTGGGAAAACATCAGCTAAGCAGGTGTGGAAACACTTAAAAACGTTGACACTTTTCACACAAGAATTTTTGAGGGTTTTGTTATCCAACAAACAAAAACACCTTTGGTGATTTTTGTAAACTGTGCCAATTCCATTAAAATGAAATGAAATACAGGAATACTAGTATTTATATATATTAATATATACACGTATATATATACCCCCACCCATATGTATACGTATACATACATATATCTTAATGCATTGGTTCATAATTAGGGATCAATGTAATCTGTTTGTAAATTTTTTTTCTTTTTTGTGATAACTGGGGATCGAACCCAGGCATGTTCTACCACTGAGCTACTCCCCGGCCCTTTTTATCTTGAGACAGAGTCTCTTTAAGTTGCTGGGGCTGGTCTTGAACTTGCAATCCTCCTGACTCAGCCCCCTTGTCTCTGGGATTTCAAGTGTGTGCCTGTGCCCAGTTGTAAGTCTTGTTATAGTTTCTGATTTAAAAGAAAACTGCAAGAATTAAAGGTTATAAATCTCTATTGATGGGCCCACAAAGTGTTAAGGTGTAATTTGTCTGCCACCAGCACAAAGGAGAGCCAAGGATGAAGCTACATGGGAGGGAAGGGTTTGCGTCCTATTTAAAATCAGCTGCTATTAACACAAAGGAGACGGCTGTCAATTAGGACGTTCAGTGTAATCTGCAGAACTACCCCAGGGAGTAGCGACACGTACTCCCGCTGCACCTGGAAAGTTCCCAGGACAGGTACCCACCCGGCCACGGCAGAAGTCTCCAATGTGGGAGAACTGAAATCTAGTAAGCAACCTCTCTAGTCAGCAGTGAAACAGAACTAGAAAACAGGGACACAAGAAGGTTTTGTGAATACGCGCAGGTTGCATAATGCGCTCCTAAGCACTCCTGGCTCTAACAAATCACCGGAGAAATTAGAAGAACTTTGAGGAAACATCAAAACTGACGGGCACAGGGAAAGCCATGCCTGGAGAGGAGCTTGCGGCCACAGACGCCTGTATTAAAATACAACAGCCACAGAGGCGAGAGGTTGGCAGCTGTGAGCCCGGAAACCTGGCGGCCTTTGTGAGCAGGGAAAGGCCAGGATTCTCTCCAGAGCCACTTCCAGGCCAGACAGGCTTGCCCACACCTGGGGCAGCACCTGCAGGGCCCTCCAGCCTGCAGAACCTGCACGCTCGGTCCCGTTCAGGCCACCTGTTGAGCAGGGATGGAGAACTCCTAACTGGGCTTTTGTGCAATGACTCAAAAAAATCAGAATCACAACACGAGACCAGGGTTTTCTAAATGCTTCCTGCACAACCAAAGGACCCTGAGAGCTACAGACCCACGTGTGGCAACGTCCCGGAGGGGGGCCACCAACTGAGAAACCCCGCCAGGCCGCCCTCCGTGCTGGGGAGCAAGGAGGCGCGTCCCATCCTGCGCGGGCCGTCGTACTGTGCGGGGTCTTCTTCCATCTGACGCTGCCACCTCAGGGTGCGGATGACCTGTGACTCAGTTCTTGAATGCCGGCGGATGAGCACAGGTCCGCCACTGAGGGCCACTGCATCCTGCCAGCTTTCCTAAGGGCCCCTCCCAGGGCCCGCCTCTGCCCACCCTGTCCTTCCCGTTGCCAAGCAAGGCATCCGTGCTGTGTTCCTGGGGAACCGTCAGCAGGGACGTGGGCTCCATGAGAGGTGATGACAAACACCTGGAGAAAGCCTGCGGGCAGGCCAGCGGCTGGGGAGCTAGGAGACGCCGGACGGCCGGCCCACCTGCAGGCAACCGGCCCACCTGCAGGCAACAACGCCGGGTTCTCGCCACAGGGTCGTCTCTTGGTGACCGGAGCGTGCTTTGCTCCCTTAGATGCTGTGTCTGTGTCAGTGGGGACAGAGGGACCTCAGAGGGCTCGTGTCATGGCCACGGGAGTTAAGACCAGAGGACCTAATAAAATCCAGTCTCCCCGCGTCCTGCAAGCCTCAAGCCCGAGGTCCAGGCGTGGGCAGGGCAGGCTCCTCCCGAGGCCTCCCTCCTGGCTTGCAGACGCCGTCTTCTCCCTGGGTCCTCACAGGGTGGTCCCTCTGTGTGCGTCTGTGTAGTCTCCTCTTCTCATGAGGACCCCAGTCCTGCTGGTTCACGGCCACCCTGGGGACCTCACTGCCCCTCCAGCACCTCTGTAAAGACCCGTCTCCACACACACACAATTCTGAAGTACTAGAGGTTTAGACCTCAAAATATGAATTTAGGTGGTGCCACTGGGACGCAGTGGGCCCTGAGAGATGGCTGATCCCCGGCGTGTGTGCAGGAGGCAGATGGTTTGCTCCAGCTCATACTCCAGCTCATACTCCCCCCACAAGGCCTCAAGTGCTACCACAGGCCCAGGCATCAGGGTCAACCTTCAGAACTGGGCCTAAATGAAGGCCCCCTCCTGTTTTTTGCACTCCTGGGGTTGAGCGCCGGGATGCTCTACCACTCAGCCACATCCCCGGCCCTTTTCATTTTCATTATCTGCTGAGACAGGGTCTCTACCTCGCCGCGGCTGGCCTCAGACGTGCAGCGGCCCAGCCTCTTCACCGCGGCGGCTGGTATTGCAGGCGTGTGCTGCTGTGCCCGGGCACCTTTTCTCCTCCTAAGCTGACTGCTGCAGGTATTTTTCCCAGTGACAGACAGCGGAGCGACATGGTACTCAAAGAAACAAAATGCGTTCGTTTTATTAATGTGTCCTGCCGAGTGCGAAGGGTCAGGTTTATAAAACACGTGCCAACAAAGACTGTTAAGACCTCTTAACAGAGACTTGTAAAATGAACTCGATTTACAAAGAATAGAAGCAGAAATGAAAAGACTAAGGAACGGGAAAAGACTAAGGAACAGGAAAGTCTTCTAATCCCCAACTTGGGTAGCGGATGCAATTCTAAAGCCGAAGTGCAGAGGAGCAAACTCAGAACCGGGGCAGTCCCAGCAGGGACAGCTCACCCTGTGTGCGCGCGCTTTCTAGAGGGGCAGAGAAACAGCCGAGATCCAATGGCCCGCCAGCACAGAGGCCGTGCTAGAGCAGGTATGCTTATGTCCCGCGGAGCTGGCACCCAGAGGGAGGCTCCCACGATACCTGAAAGGTGGTCGTCCAGAAACAGCCACGCAGACCCGGGAGGTTCTCTAAACACGGGGGCGGGCATCTAACTTCTGGGTGCGGCATCTCCGTCTGAAGAGAGGTATTCCAGCGGTCCAAGCACTGGACACAAGTTATTCGGGGCCCTTTGTTTACACTCCGGTGTGGATGCTGACAAAGGACAACATGGACTAAATTCGGGCAGCCATCGGACAGCACAGCGGTGCCAAGATGGTCATTGCATGAACCATGAAGAACTCGCATCCGTGTACAGGGATGTGACCATGGCCATGCACATGGACGTGCCCATGAGCAGACACCCCAGTGCCCAGCACCCAAGGCTGTGGGTGGTCAGGAGCTGGTTAATACGTGGGATGGCATCTAAGTGCAGGTGCCTGTGAGCCCCACGGGGAATTGCAAGTTGAAACCCAGACCTCCTGGGGAGAAGGGCAGAGGCCTGGCCTCGGGCAGTTCTGCCAGCCATGGCTTTGGACCTAATTACAGAGAGCACACAGGAAGGAGGTGCCAGAATGTCATTAGTGACGCCCAGCACTTCACAACCACATTTAATAACACTCCAAGATCAGAAGCCACTCGGGGCCACCTTCCTCCTTGCTGTTTTATGTTCTCACATGGCCGGACTGTAGAGGAGGATGGAGGGAAGAGGGCCTTCACGCGCTGCCCTGTCCAGGCCGTGGACCCCACACGTGTCCCCCCGTTCAGACACACAGGCGTTCTGCACTGCAGCTTCCTTAGTAAGCATGCCCACCACACCAGTGTGCTCCAAGAGGCATCCAAACACACTCGACCGAAGCCTGCAGGGACCGGGGGTTCCAGGACCCAGGGTCCACGGGAGCTCTGCTCCTGGTCCCAGCAGAGGAAAGCACAGCTCTGCGCCCTCAGGAGGGCCCCACATTGCCCACCCCGCCACACACTCTGCATCGGAGACCCTGACCTGCAGCCACCGCCCCTCCAGGAAGTACCCCTGACCCATCTGTGGTTTCGTTACGTAGCTGCCGAACAGGATCCTGCTCCTCATTGCCAACCTGAGCTTTAACAACACTGTGTGTGGCTGGGCTAGGTCACTGCAGAAGGGACAGAGGGTGCCCCCGGGCCCGTCACCCCTGCAAACCTCCTCCTCACGGGAGATGCCTCGTGCCCCCGAGTCTGACCCACTTCAGCTGGCAAGTGGAGCCGCCCTGGGCACAGAACTCGCAGTGCACTGTCCAGCACGGAGCACCTGGGCCGTGCTGCAGGCTCCACCAGCACCCCACAGGAGCTCAGCACCGGCTTGCTCTCCCTCTCTGGAAAATGAACTGTGTGTGGGAACCAAGTCCCAGGGCTGCAGAGAAACCCCGCCAGGTGGGTGGGGCGGGGCCTCCGCCAGACAGGTGCGACCACACGGGGAGAGCAAGGTGGAGAGGAGGCGCTGCGAGCAGAGGCCATCAGGGCTGTGAATGCCCTCCTGGGGAAGGGTCCCCCAGACAGCCACCCACGGCAGGGTGGGCATGGAGGAGGCAGGGTGGGCACGAAGGA